>JYFJ02004157.1:0-34248 GCA_000934665.2 Catajapyx aquilonaris
GTCCAGAAGCTGGTGGTTCTCCAGCAGATCCAGGACCAGTCTGGACAACAGCTGGTCCTCCTCACCTTCCTCACGCAGATTCACCCTGCCTCCATGAGAGTCCTGCAGGACAAGAAGCAACAGCAGGCAGTACGCCAGCATGGTTGCCTCGCACTGCGTACACTTCCCATTCTCCTCGCACTGAATATGCACTCCAATTTTCCTCTCAATACCTGCGTCATGCGTGACTAAATTTTTCACCATCCCACGTGATCCTATAGGAACAGCCCATCTACCTAGCAGCTTTTATTGTAATCGAAGTAGAGTGCCTCCCAGAAAGGTATCATTAAATAAATGGTGTTCCATATCCTGAGTGCCTTGCTGTTATTCCCTATAGGTATGAGATATGTCGAAATAATAATTATGCAGCTAAGCAGAAGTGTTGGTACCCCCGACCTGTAGTACTTACAGTCATTGTATTGCTGTAAATCATTCAGTATAGCGTATGCATTATCTGATATTGATTTTCATTGGCGAAATCCAGTCAGTTGCGTAACTTATTTGATCTAAAATGATTTCAGCTGGAGTGGGCCAGAAATGTTGCAAGAAATACGTGTCACCTGCTGGGATGTAATCTTCAAATCACAGGAACCCCATTAAAAATAATTATTGCAGTCATTTCACTATGCATTCCTACCAATAAGTAGAGTCACCTTTGACATTACAATTTCTTGACAGCAGAGTAAATATAACAGTATGCAGTATACACACGGCGAATGCATTGACTGTACGCTTGCGGTGTAATCACTCCATCGATTGCGTAGTAATTACCCGCGCACTCCCACATGTAGGGCTCTGTATGTACGGTGAAGCATCACCTGCTTTGGCATTTATTTGTAACTGACACTTCCACGGATTACGTACAGGTTTTTAAAAAACCACCGACTGGTCACCAATGTCACTGTTTTGGCTTCTAAACTAATTTTCCTGAAGGGAGGAAAATGGTACTTACTTTTCTCTCTGAATAATAATTTTATTCATCGATTCGTAATTTTCGTATTTTAATTATTTATCCACTGCTTGTAAGTAAGTAAGTAAATTTGTTTATTCCCATTTGGAGCCCTAAGGCCCCGAGTATAGGAAGGAGTCGTTACATAGATAATTTCACATCGACCCTCGTACCCTTATAGCTCTATATCACAAAACCTCAATACCTTAACGAAACATGAAAAAAAAATTATACAATGCAAAGGCATCTCCCGTATCAAGATTGATCCATATCTGCAACATCTTGTCAGGTGGTACTTTCGGCATCTTACCAATATATTTCTACCTTTGAAACATCAGAAACTGACAGTTGTAAACTACGTGGTGTATACTCCATTTCTCCCTCACATTACACAAGCTACAGTATTCCGCTTCATCCGCGGAAACTAACGTAATCTTATACCCCATCAATACAAAGTTTCAAGAAGTATACCTGGACTCTTTCTATTCGCCTCCAGCTCGACATAGCCCAAATGGGTGCCCCCATATAACACCGTGGGCAAGATCTTCGAGTTAAATAGTTTCATTGCCGTGGCGAAATCCATTAAGCTTAGCTTACTTAGTCAAAACTATCCACATGGAATTTACCGCCATCAACCCTGTATTTATAAAAAAAACTTGGCAGTATTCGTGAACTTCGTAGATGCATGAAGCGGGATGCCCAAGTATTTGTATGATTGAGAGATCAAGATCTCTTCGTCTCCCCACCAGAACCTGTCGTTCTTCGCAGGCAGCCCCCCCCCCCTTTCTATATATCACCATCTGTGTTTTTAACAGCCGGTGTAAAGTTACATTAAAATAATAGTTTTTCTTAGATTCTAATAGCTTCTTATATTCCCGGTGCGCAGATACAAACTTACCTCTTTCTCCCTCAGAGCCCGTACCCTTCCACTTCCGTAACAATTCTGTTACGAGTTTCTTCCTTTCTAAAAGTGTACTACCAAATCAAGGTTCCTTGCCCCTCCTCCTACGGGGGCTTGACGACTCCCTTTTTATAATTTTTAGTTCCTTCAAGATTATGACTATTATCGCTTTGTATCGCTTTGTGATCGGTACCCGCTTCAGCCAACCCTTCTCTTGCCAAGGCCCCCACCTCTCTTTGTAACCTCTCCTCTACCAAATCCCAATTACTACTTATAGGGGACAGTATCCATTTTGGGTCATTTTTGACGCTCACACTTGATAACGGGTACCATATGGTTAGGAGAATTGGGAAATGGTCAGACCCTAATACATTCAGTACGACGTGGAAATGGCCAATATTGGAGACCAAGTCCAAAGAAACCAAGCCCAGATCTCCTGAGCTTTGGCCCTGTGTTGCTCCATAAGTTGTTTTTTTTTAATTATTATTATGTACCCCGTTGTGGGCCTAAGCCCTATTCCTTTCCCTTACAAGATAACATAAACAGAGAAAACATTATGTGAAAAAAAACAGAAAAAAGAAGGAGAAGAACAAGAATAGCAAGAAAACATAATCTGTATACATCAAGAATGGAAGGTGCCAATGCGCTTAATCAGTTGTCGGAAGAAGGCATGCAGGGAATAGATGTCCTCCTTCACTGGAGCATAAAACAAGAAATGCGACTTATCAGGAGGGTATCGGGGTAGATTAACCAAATGCTCAGATCTTGCTGCATGGAAATATTGACACTCATATAACACATGAAAAATTGAGAAAGGAGTGCTCTGATCACACCAGTCACATTCAATAGCAGAAAATTTGTTAGTAAAATCCAGCTTAAATCCATCGATTAGTAAATAAGGTGAGAGGTTTCTTAAGTTGATAATAATCATTCTCACAAATTTAATCGGTAGGTTAAGCTGGAATATGTATTTTTGATCAATTACAGGCTCATAGTCCAAATAGTGCACATAGCGAGTTGTATTATTCAAGGCTAGGAGTATAGTTGATGTCAGCGAGGCGCGAACGGAAACCATAGCCTCCTGCTGTTGATCCGGCGAAGGGACACCCACTACCTGCAGCTGCTTCACATTAACCGAATACCAATTTGCTGAGGTAGTGTGTGTGGCCTTCAAGTATAAATAGGCAATTTTAACCAGCCTGGAATCATCTAGGGCTTCCAGTTTCACAAAGAGGCGGAGGAGCGCTTTCAATTTTTTTTTCTCTAAGTGGGATCAGGCCTGTCTCACAGTATATAAAATAGCCATCTGTCGTAGGGGGCAGTTGCAAGGTCTTTTTCAAGAAAAACAGAAGAACTCGGTCAATGTCGTCCAAATGCCTAGCTCCCCAAATTGGGGCAGCATACAGTATAATGGGCGCAATGTGAGAATTAAACAATTTAACTATTACATCAAGGTTACGAGTTCTCATCTTAATCAATAAGTCCCTTAGTGCCAAGATAGCTTTTTTTGCCTTCATCACAAGATGGTCCGCAGCCATGAAAAAAGAACCAGAGCTTTTAAAGGGAATACCGAGGTAGGTATACGAGGCAACCTGGGATAACGGGAAGCCTTTATAGTAGAAAGTTCTGGAGGGAGCCTTGCCCGCCTTCCTGAAACACATCATCTTAGACTTATCAACATTAAGGGTGAGTCCATTCAAAAATAAATAATCCGCAATCGCGTTAATGCTTTTCTGTAAGTAAAGTGGGTTATCGGAAAATAATATTAAATCATCTGCATAAAGAAGAACCGGCAAGTCAGGGGAACCAGGACCAAAATTGACACCAGTCGCCCCGTGATCAATAAGAAAATTGGGTAGATCAGCTAAAAATAAGTTAAACAACGTTGGACTAAGTACTTCCCCTTGCAACACCCCTCTGACAAGTGAGACTTCAGGTAACGCATCAAGGTCGGGTATTAGGCGGAATTGCCTATAGATGTCCATGAGTAAGTGCAAAAAGGAAGGGCTAACTCCAAAATTGTTAAGTTTATTAAAAAGAAGTGAATGGCACACTGAATCAAAAGCCTTACTCAAATCAATAAATACTGTATAAAGTTTACCCTTTGGTTTGCTGGTATACTTCTGAATTAAGGCAGTCAGTGTTAGAAGGTGGTCAATACAGCCCCGTCCCGCACGAAACGCTACTTGCGCCTCCGGCACTATCCCGTGCGCATCTGCCCAACAGACAAGCCGGTTGTTGAGTATGGATGTGAAAAGTTTTAAAATATTATTAACCAAAGAAATCGGGCGGTAGTTTGAGGGTTGCGTCATGTCACCCGATTTATATATTGGTATCATCCTGGCCTGAGCCCACTGAGCGGGTATCTTAGACGTGAGTAAGCATTTGTTAAACATGACGAGTAGGGTTTGGCATAGAGCATTAGATTTCAACTTAAGCAGCGCATTAGGTAAATTATCCGGTCCAGGGGCTGACTTCGAACGCAGACCTCCCATAGCACGAAGAAGTTCATGCATAGATATCGCTCGCGCCAGGCTTGGATCCGCATCAGGTAACAGGATAGGTAAAACACCCGTTTCAGTACTCATCGGACTCAAATCAGCAAGTTGAAGGTTACGGAGGTGGGCCCACCACACGCTCGGGTCCAAAGGTATGACAGTTAGTTTTGATATAAATTTTTTAATTTCAGCCCAAAATTCCTGAGAAGAGCTAGCTTGGGAGAGCTTATCAGGGAGGGTCGTGGAAAAAAACTTTAGTTTTTTGGCTTTCCTCAAATTCGAGTACTGTTTTCTCAGAGAACAGTAATCATCAGATGCACGGGAAGCACGCCAATCTCGAAGTTTACGATTTAGTGACCGCTTCATCTCATGCAATTCCATATCAAACCATGGTACAGAGGCCTTACGTGCATGGGCAGGGCTATTAGGCACGGTATCATAAAGAAAACCACCATAGTAATGAGGTCATCGTTAGTGTAAAAAGCAATGCCTGTTGGGTAAGATCATCAGTCTGGTCAACTGAACATAATAGGTTATCATCAACTGCGGGTATAAGGTGCGCAAACTTATCATCAGGTATGATCAGAACACTCCTCTTAAATGGAGGGGGGGGGGAGCAAAAAGTAATAGCGAATTGAAAAAAAGACAGTATAGCCATGTGCTGGGAATCAGTGACGGGAACCACCAAAAAATCAGTCACATAACGGAGTAGAGTACATGAAACACAACAGTAATCTATAACACTCTGACCAAGTTTATTTAGAAAAGTAAAGTTGCCATCTATATCAGAGGGCAGAGTGCCATTTAATACTTGCATAGCATTGTCGCCTAAAAATTTGAGGAGTTTTCTGCCTCTAGAATTATTCAAAAAGGGGTCACAAGAATTACGTACTGAAGAGGAATCATATGTCACTTGGGGGGGAAATAGCATGATTGACAGGCTGCGACTCTCGAGTTCAAATCACCCATAAAAATAATGTCAGTACCTCCCTCGGCCCAACGGTCAAGGAGGGGTTGAATCTGATCAAAGAGTAAGTCTGGATCAGATGTGGGCGGAATATATGCTAACAACAACAGAGCGGTGGACAGAAGGGGGGGGGGGAGGTTCACTTGAAGCAATATAAAGGAACTGTCAGATGCAATCAAAACAGGTGACAACTAGCTGTTTGTGAGCAAGGAGCACCAAGCCCCCAGCAGCCCTTCCCCTTTTTGCAGTTCTAATAGCCGCAACGGAAAACAACACATAATCAGTAAGGGGACTGGCAACCGGGGGGGAAGTCATCCATGTCTCTAGGAAACCAAAGACCACAGTATTGGGTTGGTCGAAGTGGGAGATGGCAGAGGGTAAGTCCAAACCAGCAATATTCCAGGAACACATCATCACAGTGGCCTCTTGTGTAACATTTGTCTCGGCAGCATAACATATACTATTTGGCGACTCACCCAGAACAGGCACGGACAGGCTAGAGACTCCACACTGATCACTCACCACCGAGCAATTATCACTCAATTTTTCACTGCACACTAAAGAGCCCGGGGGCGGCGGCGTAAGGTTATATGGCGAGGGTGGCTCATCACATCTTCAATTCTCCTGGACAGGTGCAGGCGCCACCGCTGATTTCTTCTGAGGCAAAGATTCAGGCGGCGATGAAGAGGGACCCCGCTTATTTGGATGGGCCCGCTGCTGATTTGCAATCATAGGGTACAGCTCACGCAGCTCGGCCAGTGCGTAGAATCGCCCCTCCAACTTCAACTTATCCGCCCGAAGGGTTGCCTTCTTTCCCTCCGACTTGAAGTGTCGCAGGAACGGGAGTAAATCACCACGAATCGCACGAGTCGCAAAGGAAAAATCCTCGCTTATGTTGATGCCAGTGTCCTTGAGCCGGTAACCGCGTGACATGATGCTCTCGCGGTCCTTGAAAAAGGAGCAATAAAGGACAATAGGTCGAATGCGCCCAGCATTGAATGCACCAATTTGATGACACCTTTCCACGGAAAGGGCATAGTCCTGAGGAATCAGTCCTTTGGCACGCAACAAGTGGAGGGTCTTATCTTTTGTGTCACGCCAGGTCTCCTGAAGGTCAGGTTTCAAGCCAAATATCACAATGTTTCCCCGCCTCGAGCGGTCTTCCATTTCTTGCAACTTTTTGGTCAGCATAATCACCTCCTCCTTGGATTTACGTACCTCTTCCTGAAGTCCCTCCACCATGCTGGCAAGCAACGTGAACTTCTCCTCGAATTTCGCCAGACCAGAATGAATAATCGTCCTGAGATCTTCCTTCAAGGAAACTGCCATCAGTGCTCGAGCATCGGCATTGGTAGCCTCTTGCCGTTCCTCCATGCTGTCCTTCAGTAGGGACTGAATGTCTTTCAGTGTCGCCCCCATTGCACTCGCGTTAACACGGGCAGATAGTACAGCCAAGGCCGAGAGGAACAGGGGCTAGAGAGCTCAGCAAGCTCGTTTGCACGCAACGGCAGCAGGGAGTGGAGTGGGTTGCTCCATAAGTATGATCACCCGAAGAAAATATCTTTCGTCATACCATTCACCACCATAATTGATAGCCTATCGCACATATCTGTCAACATGCGGCCCCTTTGGTTAATCTTCTTATCCAATAACAGACTCTTTTCCTGTAAATGTGGGTTATGAAAAAGCCCAGGGTAGTTATAGTCCCCAATACGCGCATTCAAGTCGCCCATTATTATTCACATTATTATTGCACATTCAATATTCACAACCAGCAGGCTATCATAATTTTCAATTTATTGCTCGTTGTGATTTTGTTTGTGGATCATGATTTCCGTGCTCTGGATAATTATGTGACAGGAGACATGGCAAAGCATCCAATGAACATGGTAATAATTTTTTTCCCTTTGGTCGTAAATAAAAAGCGCAAAATCAGACATTCGCGTTTCCTGGTGTTCTGAAATAGGTCGCCTGGTTTTGATAATGGCCTACAGGAGACTTATTGCAGTATGATTTACTGAGATCTGTACTTACGAACGGGTTCCCAAGGCTGTGCAACAAGGACCAATATATTGTCTACAAAGGGGTGCGGAGGCCCGGAAAGATTAAGAACCTCTGCTCCATGGCCATTTCCGGGAGAGGGTGCCTCGTCATCGTCAGTGTAGAGGAAGTACGATCAGACTCTCCAGAACTTGTGGCTTCACTTCCTTGATAACTAAGCAATTACTCTGGAATATTATGACTACACAATATATAATTAAAATCCTTCGTTGTTTGTGAAAGGATTTCGATTGGAATATCAATATTGAATCAATTGACTATCTACATGCGTATTTGATAGAGTCACAATCATAAGATTTTAAATAATTCAGGCAAAATCTCTCTCCGTTCACATGAAGATGATGAATAGACTATGGGATTCGAAAACAACAGACCATATCACTCTTTAAAAAAATTCGAGTGGTTTTTCCCTCTATTTGAGAGGTTTTTCACTCATTCTACCACTTGAAATGCAACGCAGTCTTTTTGAGTGAAAACCACCAGCCAATATGGTGGTCTTGGATTTTCAATCTGCAGGAAAATAATACACAAGGATGTTATGAAGTGGATTAGTGCAACTTTTATTTTCACTTCGTATTGTATGCAGATACAGTACATCTAATTTTTGGACAATTCAGACATGATTTGTCTCTCTATACATGCATCTGTGGAAAGAAATCAATGTGGGATTCGAAAGCAACATATAAGATGTCATTGCATTTTAACATTTTTAGGGGTACTTTTAATGCTCCATTAAGATCCATCAATGCCATTGGCATGACACAGACGAAGTCATTTAATGGTTGAGATTTTCTGACATTGTGTGTTTTGTCTGATGAATCTCTATATACTCTGAATTTCATTCCCAAGGCTTGTGGCATATTTTCTGATGCGGGAATGAGGAATGAGGCATTCTACTTTGCTTATTTATTGCCCTCTTTGCGTGAGAACAAGTTTGCACCCTTCAAAATTCCAAGCTCAAAGATGAATACCAGTGTAGAAAGAGCGATTCCAGTGGCCCAGAAAGCAAACACAACAAGAAGATTTTCAGCTTGGACCACGTCTTTCACGTCATCTTTCTTCACGACGCCTTCTTCGAGACGCATTTTTCGGAGATTGGTCCAAAAATCGCTGAAGATGCCTTCTCGCTTCCATTCCTCGACGATGCCACTCTCCCACATCATCGCTTGAAAGATGAGGACTCTTGGTACCTCAACGTCACCCTTCCCGTGGACAACAGAAGAATAAATGTCGTAAGCATGCTCAGGTGCCACTCTCACAGTGGGATCTCCATTCTCATCCCTCATTTTGCCTTCGTCTCGGTGAATGAAGTAGTTGAACAGCAGACAGGCTTTCATTGGAGTGTCCACAACCAGTGACATACAGCCCTCGGGATTAGTAGTGATTGCTGATCGGTTGATGAAGCCTTCGTATGCTGTGTTGGCGTTGACTTGAGAGACGGCCACTAGGTTTCCGTAGGGTATCAGCGTCTCGTACCCTTCATGGACGAGGTCACCAAAGGTCTTTGGCATTTCCTCCTTGGACAGCACGGCCAGGAAGGCCAGAAGTTTGGTGACATATGCGCAGGAGACGATGATGGCCATGAGCCTCATTGCCCCTTCGAACTCACGAGAGGCTGTGAGTTGGGGAAGGTCGTGAGGCTGACCGATGGGCATCTTGAAGAGAGAGGCCGTGGCTGATCCCAGGCTGATCTCCTCCCCTGAGAGACGGATGATCATCCACAAGGCTACTCCTGAGATCACCCAGGTCACCAATATCAAAGCCCACAGTGGGGGATCAAAAGGGTCGAACAGAATGGTCCAAGGGATTACCTCTTTTGGCAAGGCTGTGACGAAGGTCATGAAGAAGTCCATCACATATGGAGAAAATAGCACGTACCGGGGGACCTTGTCAGACATGATGTACACCATTCCAAAATGGACTTTTCCGGAGAGGAGGTCTCCAACTGTCCCCGTCCAGGTTCCGTTTGGACGCATCATGTCCCAGTCTCCCGCAGTGAGGTCAGCAGTGGGATCTACGATCTTCACCTTTGCATTGAAGGCGTCCTCCCAGGCGAGGGAAGCCTTCTGCGCTAACCTGAGGCACAATCGCCCACACTCCTCTAGGTGTTTGCGTGACATCTCTGTGTCTTCGACATCAAAGTGTGAGAAAATGACGATACGCCCATGCAGGTCTCCGCTAGTGTCCGGATACACATCTACAGGGAATGTGTCCGGATAGCTGCCCAGTTCCATCCAGTTGGGTTGTCCGTGGTCGCAGTAGAAGCAGACAGTCTCAAGTGTCAACTGCATCTCTGCTTCCTTGGTTCTGAATGATAAGGGATCGACACGCATGACCTTTAGTAGTAGACAGTTTTAGTTTGACAAGAGCATAATTATTGTTGTGTTTAACAAGGATGAATCATTAATATCTGCTGTGTAAGCACCATTGCTTAAATTACATCAATACCTGCTCGATATGATCTTGTACCGGATCCCTCTGGCTGGGTGATCCAGCAGCATATCCTTGTTCTGATCCGTCATGTTGCGAAAGTGCAACACGAAGTGGTCGTGCAGATTCCGGAGCTGGACTGTCCCTGCCAGTTGAAGCAGCTGGTCGGGCAGGGTGGACGGAGTGTCGCAGACCAAGAGGTGCAGGACACACCTGTCTCCGAGGTTCACCTGGTACAGCATGTCCGGAGGCATGGTGGTGAAGGAGTGCATCTGCTCAGGACCAGTGACTCCGAGGTACTCTCTCCATGGCCTGGGTCGAAAGGCCTTGTCCTTCCCTGCACCGAGTGTGACCGTCGTGTGGTACCCTCCATATCGTTCAGTCAACAATCCGGACAGAGGACCACTCGTGTTGTCCTCTCCTTCGCCCAAGGACAGCACCAACGAGCAGTCCAGAAGCTGGTGGTTCTCCAGCAGGTCCAGGACCAGCCTGGACAACAGCTGGTCCTCCTCACCTTCCTCACGCAGATTCACCCTGCCTCCATGACAGTACTGCAGGACAAGAAGCACTGGCAGGCAGTACGAAAGCATGGTTGCCTCGCACTGCATACACTTCCTATTCTCCTCGCAATACCTGCGTCACGTGTGACTAAATTTTTCACCATCCCACGTGAACCTAGGATAGTAGCCTAACTAAGCGAATCCAGAAACAGCCCGTCTACCTATAGTTGCTCATTGTGTTATAATCGAAGTAGAGTCCCTCCCAGAAACGTATCATTAAATAAATGGCGTTCCATATCCTGAGTGCCTTATTACTGTTATTCCATATGTATGAGACACTTCCAAGTCACATATAACGATGCAGATAAGCGGAAGTGTTGGTGCCCCTATCACCCACAGTCATTGTTGTAAATCATTCAGTATAGGGTATATGCCTTATTAGTACAGTCAAATAATTAGGGTTTTCGAATGACAAACAAGGTAGAAAGCTGAAAACCGGTGTGCATATGGATTTGAAGGTGCTGAACACGAATCCGTTGAGTCCCACTCTCTACCGGATGGGGAATTGCCGCCATCTCGGTTTCAATTCCGCCATTCTTGATTTATGCATTCGTTCCTATTTTCGACCCGTGCTGGGTGCTCAAGTAAGATATTGCTGCGGGACTTGTTGCAAAGTGTTCCCAATAAAGTGTTGTCTCTTTCGGTACCAGTACGTTGGCGGTGTCGCGTGTATTTATTTAAATATGGTCCCTATGGTATGCAAGTTAGCTTTCGTGAAACAGGCTGTTGACAATGTGATGTCCGTTTCTGCTACTTTTAGGGGTGGGATCGGAAAATGTTTCAAACGAAAGTTGTAGAGCACACTTTCACTTATAATAAACAGTTTTTACAATGACGATGTCATGAATAGCAGAAATCAACATGTACACAGGGGCTTCTGGGCTTGCGTGAGCTACCAGAAGGACTACGATGTCAATATCTTCCCCAACCTCTACAGCAGTGAAACCCTCTTCAACTTTATCTAAAGCCGTTCTCACAATCATTGTATCTGGGTCAGATTCAGCTTGAACCACATTCATGCCGCCATCTAGAAGGTACTTCATCAGACGTGCAATGAACTGTGCTTTGTTGTTGTTATTTGCTAGGAACATGCTCTTGTCCGTCAGGATCACCAAGACTCACGATAACGTCTCTTGAAGTTAGTTTCCGTGACCGCCTGTTGTGTTCGACGTCTTTGGTACTCGGACCAGCACGGTCAGGTATGTGAGAGGTACCCGGACTACGTCAAGAAGAACTATGGAACCGGTGCATCAGTTGTGTTTGACGGGTATGGTGCTGGTCCGAGTGCCAAAGACGTCGAACACAACAGGCGGTCACGGACCTCTGATGGCCTTGACAGTCCCGCCTCGATCCGGCCGCCCAGCAGAGTAAATATTAAGTCTACAGTACACACTGCGTCTGCATCTACTGTACGCTTGCGATGTAATCACTCCATCGATTTCGCAGTAATTACCTGCGCACTGCCAAGTGTAGGGCTCTGTATGTACTGTGAAGCAGTACCTGCTTGGCATTTATTTGTAACTGACACTTCCACGGATTAGATACAAGTTTTAAAAAACCACCGACTGGTCACCAATGTCACTGTTTTGGCTTGCAAACCAATTTATCTGAAGGGAGGAAAAGGGTAATTATTTAATTCTCTCTGCATAATAATTTCATTCATCGATTCGTAATTTTCTTATTTTATTTTATCCCCTGCTTGTATTGGGCGATTTAAATATATATATATATATATATATCCTCGCTCTCCCTTGATGTCATCGTGTAGAGAATGTTACACTCTTAACCATTTATCTTCTCGGCATATGCAGATTACTCTGGTTATTTGACATACAGTATGTGGTTAAATTCAAGACATGTTGACAACAAACCCTTTGCAACATATACTTTTCTTGGTTGCAGTTACATAATGACAATAATTCGGTGTTTATCATGCAGTAATATCTTGTGCACACAATGTTTTTATATTTTATTGGTCAAAATTATTTTCTAAAATGACTTATAACTTGAACTTTTCTATTCTCAATCTATAATCGTTCTATTGACAGGCTCCCGTTCCGTATTGCTTCATGGTTGTCAACGGGAGTTCTTTTTTCCCCCCCTCTTATGACCGCTATCTTATCGTCGTCCACCGGAAACTTCCTTTTTATTACCAACCATTTTTGCGCAGTGTTCCTGTTAATTTTCGCGTGATTAGTTTGTTCAGGTGTCAACCCTTGCTTTGTCTCTCTATACATGCAGCTGTGGAAAAAAAACAATGTGGGATTCGAAAGCAACATACAAGATGTCATTGCATTTTAACATTTTTTGGGGGTACTTTTAATGCTCCATTAAGATCCATCAATGCCATTGGCATGACACAGACGAAGTCATTAAATGGTTGAGATTTTCTGACATTGTGTGTTTTGTCTTCTGAATCTCTAAACTATGAATTTCATTCCCAAGGCTTGTGGCATATTTTCTGATGCGGGAATGAGGAATGAGGCATTCTACTTTGCTAATTTATTGCCCTCTTTGCGTGAGAACAAGTTTGCACCTTTCCAGAATCCAAACTCAAAGATGAATACCAGTGCAGAAAGAGCGATTCCAGTGGTCCAGAAAGCAAACACAACAAGAAGATTTTCAGCCTGGACCACGTCTTTCACGGGATCGATCTTCACGATGCCTTCTTCGAGACGTATTTTTCGGAGATTGGTCCAGAAATCGCGGAAGATGCCTTCTCGCTTCCATTCCTCGAGGATCCCACTCTCCCACATCATCGCTTGAAACATGAGGATTCTTGGAACCTCAACGTTACCCTTCCCGTAGACAACAGAAGAATAAATATCGTAATCATGCTCAGGTGCCACTTTCACAATGGGATCTCCATTCTCATCCCTCATTTTCCCTTCGTCTCGGTGAATGTAGTAGTTGAACAGCAGACAGGCTTTCATTGGAGTGTCCACCACCAGTGACATGCAGGCCTCGGGATTAGAAGTGATTGCTGATCGATTGATGAAGCTTTCGTATGTTGTGTTGGCGTTGATTTGAGAGACGCCCAGTAGGTTTGGGTAGGGTATAAGCGTCTCGTACCCTTCATGGACGAGGTCACCAAAGGTCTTGGGCATTTCCTCCTTGGACAGCACGGCCAGGAAGGCCAGAAGTTTGGTGACATATGCGCAGGAGACGATGATGGCCATGAGCCTCATTGCCCCTTCGAACTCACGAGAGGCTGTGAGTTGGGGAAGGTCGTGAGGCTGACCGATGGGCATCTTGAAGAGAGAGGCCGTGGCTGATCCCAGGCTGATCTTCTCCCCTGAGAGACGGATGATCATCCACAAGGCTACTCCTGAGATCACCCAGGTCACCAATATCAAAGCCCACAGTGGGGGATCAAAAGGGTCGAACAGAATGGTCCAAGGGATGACCTCTTTTGGCAAGGCTGTGACGAAGGTCATGAAGAACTGGATCACATATGGAGAAAATAGCACGTACCGGGGGACCTTGTCAGACATGATGTACACCATTCCAAAATGGGCTTTTCCGGAGAGGAGGTCTCCAACTATCCCCCTCCAGGTTCCGTTTGGACGCATCTTGTCCCAGTCTCCCGAAGTGAGGTCAGCACTGGGATCTACGACCTTCAACTTTGCATTGAAGGCGTCCTCCCAGGCGAGGTAAGCCTTCTGCGCTAACCTGAGACGCAATCTCCCACACTCCTCTAGGTGTTTGCGTGACATCTCTGTGTCTTCGAGTTCAAAGTGTGAGAAATCGACTGTACGGCCATGCAGGTCTCCGCTAGTGTCCGGATACACATCTACAGGGAATGTGTCCGGATAGCTGCCCAGATTCATCCAGTTGGGTTGTCCGTGGTCGCAGTAGAAGCAGACAGTCTCAAGTGTCAACTGCTTCGCTGCTTCATTGGTTCTGAAATGATGAAAGGATCGACACGCATGACCTTTAGTAGTAGACAGTTTTAGTTTGACAGGAGCATAATTATTGTTGTGTTTAACAAGAATGAATCATTAATATCTGCTATGTAAGCACCATTGCTTAAATTACATCAATACCTGCTCGATATGACCTTGTATCGTATGCCTCTGGCTGGGTGTTCCAGCAGCAAATCCATGTTCTGATCCGTCATGTTGCGAAAGTGCAACACGAAGTGGTCGTGCAGATTCCGGAGCTGGACTGTCCCTGCCAGTTGAAGCAGCTGGTCGGGCAGGGTGGACGGAGTGTCGCAGACCAAGAGGTGCAGGACACACCTGTCTCCGAGGTTCACCTGGGACAGCATGTCCGGAGGCATGGTGGTGAAGGAGTGCATCTGCTCAGGACCAGTGACTCCGAGGTACTCTCTCCATGGCCTGGGTCGAAAGGCCTTGTCCTTCCCTGCACCGAGTGTGACCGTCGTGTGGTACCCTCCATATCGTTCAGTCAACAATCCGGACAGAGGACCTCTCGTGCTGTCCTCTCCTTCGCCCAAGGACAGCACCAACGAGCAGTCCAGAAGCTGGTGGTTCTCCAGCAGATCCAGGACCAGTCTGGATAACAGCTGGTCCTCCTCATCTTCCTCACGCAGATTCACCCTGCCTCCATGAGAGTCCTGCAGGACAAGAAGCACTAGCAGGCAGTACGCAAGCATGGTTGCCTCGCACTGCATACACTTCCTATTCTCCTCGCAATACCTGCGTCACGTGTGACTAAATTTTTCACCATCCCACATGATCCTAGGATAGTAGCCTAACTAAGCGAATCCAGGAATAGTCCGTCTACCTAGTTGCTTATTGTGTTGTAATCGATGTAGAGTGCCTCACAGAAACGTCTCATTAAATGGCGTTCCATATCCTAAGTGCCTTACTGTTATTCCATATGTATGAGACACTTCGAAGTCACATATAATGATACAGATAAGCGGAAGTGTTGGTGCCCCTATCACCTACAGTCATTGTTGTAAATCATTCAGTATAGGGTGTGCCTTATTAGTACAGTCAAATTGGGGTTTTCGAATGACAAACAAGGTAGAAAGCTGAAAACCGGTGTGCACATGGATTTGAAGGTGCTTAACTCTAATCCGTTGAGTCCCACTCTCTACCGGATGGGGGAATCGCCGCCATATTGGTTTCAATTCCGCCATTTTTGATTTAAGCCTTGGTTCCTATTTTTGGTTCCTATTTTGGGAGGTTATGGCAGCTTAAATCGTAATTAGTTTATTAAGGAAGGCAAACAAATTTAAAGAATATTTAACGTTTCAATATTGTGAAAATGTAAGTACCTGGTGGAACACGCGCAGACTGTGCTGTTGTGCGGCTGCAGACGTTGGCGGAAGTTTAGCCAATTCGAACTTGCCGTTCACCGGTTGACTTGCCACGGCCTTGTGGTACTGCTTGAATCTTGTCTTGTCCAGACCGTCTTCCTCTTTTCCGCCGTACAATTAAGCACCAAGAAACCTTCCCCTGCACGGACGACTTCTTCTAAAGTTGAATCTTTGTTATTAAAAGTATAGCTACTTTCTCCTGTAGACCCTGACTGGATTTCAGCTTACGGTAAGCCCTCCATTTCCCCATCTGGTAGAGAGCTGATGTGGTGCCGCATCCTGTCATCGTATGCAGGAAAATCACCACTCTCTTTTTCTTACCGAAGGGAAAGATTTTGATATAATTTCAGTTCTTTTTTTAAACCCCTTCCCAGTACCAGATATACCGCCATCGCCTATAGGTTGTCGCTGACTCGTACCCTGAACACAAGGACAACATATTTAATATCTTGTCCTTGTCTTCAGAGTACGAGTCAGCGATACGTACATCACTCTAGCTGTTATTATTTGTAAAATCTTTACAAATAATAACAGGTACAGTGATATACGTATCATATCATACTAACTAGTTTATGCTCTAAACTACAGTCTGCACTATGAATGTATTGGAGACGCTTTTCGTCGCTTACAACAACAACATCACGACATTTCCCTGTGAGGGGTAGTCAGCGATGAAGGGAGACGCAAGCCAACCCAACATACGAACTAATAAAACTCATGAGAATAAACCTAAAAACAACCCGTCCCATCCCCCACCCCTGCCCTCCTCAGACATCACCTTATCCTCAGACATATTTACCTATTTACCCATTAATTAACCTACGCCATTTACACCTATCCAAACAAACAACCCTAGCCTCAGCCACGTCCATGGCCCTATTGACACAAGAACGTCTCGGCTTAACACTAGCAACACCCTTAAGACACTGGCCCACCTGGTCCAACCATGTCTTCCTAGGCCTACCCTTGCCCCTCTTACCAACGACTCCACCCAAATAAACCTTCTTCACAATCTCCTCCTCCTTCATCCTCTCCACATGGCCAAACCACCTTAGAGTAGACCTACACACCTTATCTTTAACAGTCTCCTTAACATTACACCTCTGCAAAATCTCCTCATTCCTAAACCTATCCAACTTGGTAACCCCACAAACAGCCCGGAGATAACGCATCTCTGTAGCCAACACCCTACTCTTATGCCTATCTGACCAAACCCACGCTTCACTACCACACATAAGTGAAGGAACAATAACGTGAGAATAGACAGACAACCTACAGGCAGAAGATAAGTCCTTATTTCTAGAAAACTTACTTGTGGCACCTATTACTTTCAACCCAGAACTAACTCTCCTGTCTATTTCCCCATCAATTCTACCATTACTCTCAAGGACACTACCCAGGTATACAAACTGGCTGACCTGCTCAACCAGTTTTCCTCGTATCTGCAACATTCAAGGAGAAACCTGCTGTCCCCTCTCAAATACCAATACCTTAGTCTTATCTACGTCGCTTACAAGTCCCTAAAATACTTTTCACGGAGATAGTCGGAAAAAAAACGAAATTCGAGTGTGCTATACCAGCCAACGGTTAGCCTGATTTAAATATGAAATAGCCTAAACGTTAAAATATACGAACTGTACCGGACGAATTTGCTGAAATCGTAGTACTTTGCAAGAATTCGATCAATACTTATCAGCGGCTTGCCTCCGTCACAACTGAAAACTCCCAAACGTACCCCCGCGAGCATAAATATGGAGCCGGCAGGCCCTTTTTTGACCTTTCTCTATCCGACTCAAATTAATGAACTCTGTTTGGACCGAGTTAACTGCATCAGGCGTGTGTTCGTGTATTTATGACAGTATAATTTATACCGTTAATAGCTGCAATTGGCAGAGCAGCCTGCCGAAGGTGAGGGCCTGCCGTCTCCATCTTTATGCTCGAGGGTGTACTTAATTTTCGCGAAATGCGAGTGGCTTTCCCCGCTATTTGAGTGGTTTTTCCTGGGATTTTCACTCTTTCTTCTACTTGAAATGTAACAGTCTTTTTGAGTGAAAACCGCCAACCAATATGGTGGTCTTGGATATTCAATCTGCAGGAAAATAATACTACACACAAGGATGTTATGAAGTGGTTTTGAACTTTTATTTTCAATTCGTATTGTATCCAGATACAGTACATTTAATTTTTGGACAATTCAGACATGATATGTCTCTCTATACATGCAGCTGTGGAAAAAAAGCAATGTGGGATTCGAAAGCAACATACAAGATGCCATTGCATTTTAACATTTTTTGGGGGTGCTTTTAATGCTCCATTAAGATCCATCAATGCCATTGGCATGACACAGACGAAGGGTTTTCTGACATTGTGCGTTTTGTCTTCTGAATCTCTAAACTCTGAATATTATTCCCAAGGCTTGTGGCATATTTTCTGATGCGGGGATGAGGAATGAGGCATTCTACTTTGCTAATTTATTGCCCTCTTTGCGTGAGAACACGTTTGCACCTTTCCAGAATCCAAACTCAGAGATGAATACCAGTGCAGAAAGAGCGATTCCAGTGCCCCAGAAAGCAAACACAACAAGAAGATTTTCAGCTTTGACGGCGTCATCCACGGCATCATCTTTCTTCACGATGCCTTCTTCGAGACGCATTTTTCTGAGATTGGTCCAGAAATCGCGGAAGATGCCTTCTAGCTTCCATTGCTCGACGATGCCACTCTCCCACATCATCGCTTGAAAGATGAGGACTCTTGGTACCTCAACGTTACCCTTCCCGTAGACAACAGAAGTATAAATATCGTAATCATGCTCAGGTGCCACTTTCACAATGGGATCTCCATTCTCATCCCTCATTTTCCCTTCGTCTCGGTGAATGTAGTAGTTGAACAGCAGACAGGCTTTCATTGGAGTGTCCACCACCAGTGCCATGCAGCCCTCGGGATTAGTAGTGATTGCTGATCGGTTGATGAATCCTTCGTATGTTGTGTTGGCGGTGATTTGAGAGACGGCCAGTAGGTTTGGGTAGGGTATAAGCGTCTCGTACCCTTCATGGACGAGGTCACCAAATGTCTTGGGCATTTCCTCCTTGGACAGCACGGCCAAGAAGGCCAGAAGTTTGGTGACATATGCGCAGGAGACGATGATGGCCATGAGCCTCATTGCCCCTTCGAACTCACGAGAGGCTGTGAGTTGGGGAAGGTCATGAGGCTGACCGATGGGCATCTTGAAGAGAGAGGCCGTGGCTGATCCCAGGCTGATCTTCTCCCCTGAGAGACGGATGATCATCCACAAGGCCACTCCTGAGATCACCCAGGTCACCAATATCAAAGCCCACAGTAGGGGATCAAAAGGGTCGAACAGAATGGTCCAAGGGATGAACTCTCTTGGCAAGGCTGTGGCGAAGGTCATGAAGAACTGAATCACATATGGAGAAAATAGCACGTACCGGGGGACCTTGTCAGACATGATGTACACCATTCCAAAATGGGCTTTTCCGGAGAGGAGGTCTCCAACTATCCCCCTCCAGGTTCCGTTTGGACGCATCTTGTCCCAGTCTCCTGAAGTGAGGTCAGCACTGGGATCAACGACCTTCACCTTTGCATTGAAGGCGTCCTCCCAGACGAGGTAAGCCTTCTGCGCTAACCTGAGGCACAATCGCCCACACTCCTCTAGGTGTTTGCGTGACATCTCTGTGTCTTCGAATTCAAAGTGTGAGAAATGGACTGTACGCCCATGCAGGTCTCCGCTAGTGTCCGGATACACATCTACAGGGAATGTGTCCGGATAGCTGCCCAGATTCATCCAGTTGGGTTGTCCGTGGTCGCAGTAGAAGCAGACAGTCTCAAGTGTCAATTGCTTCGCTGCTTCATTGGTTCTGAAATGATTAAGGGATCGACACGCATGACCCTTAGTAGTTGGCAGTGCTTTAGTTTGACAAGAGCATAATAATTATTGTTGTGTTTAACAAGGATGAATCATTAATATCTGCTGTGTAAGCACCATTGCTTAAATTACATCAATACCTGCTCGATATGATCTTGTATCGTATGCCTCTGGCTGGATGATCCAGCAGCAGATCCTTGTTCTGATCCGTCGTGTTGCGAAAGTGCAACACGAAGTGGTCGTGCAGATTCCGGAGCTGGACTGTCCCTGCCAGTTGAAGCAGCTGGTCGGGCAGGGTGGACGGAGTGTCGCAGACCAAGAGGTGCAGGACACACCTGTCTCCGAGGTTCACCTGGGACAGCATGTCCGGAGGCATGGTGGTGAAGGAGTGCATCTGCTCAGGACCAGTGACTCCGAGGTACTCTCTCCATGGCCTGGGTCGAAAGGCCTTGTCCTTCCCTGCACCGAGTGTGACCGTCGTGTGGTACCCTCCATATCGTTCAGTCAACAATCCGGACAGAGGACCACTCGTGCTGTCCTCTCCTTCGCCCAAGGACAGCACCAACGAGCAGTCCAGAAGCTGGTGGTTCTCCAGCAGGTCCAGGACCAGTCTGGACAACAGCTGGTCCTCCTCACCTTCCTCACGCAGATTCACCCTGCCTCCATGAGAGTCCTGCAGGACAAGAAGCAACAGCAGGCAGTACGCCAGCATGGTTGCCTCGCACTGCGTACACTTCCTATTCTCCTCGCACTGCATATGCACTCCAATTTTCCTCTCAATACCTGCGTCATGCGTGACTAAATTTTTCAGCATCCCACGTGATCCTATAAGAAGAGCCCATCTACCTAGCAGCTTTTATTGTAATCGAAATAGAGTACCTCCCAGAAACGTATCATTAAATAAATGATGTTCCATATCCTGAGTGCCTTGCTGTTATTCCCTATAGGTATGAGATATGTCGAAACAATAATTATGCAGCTAATCAGAAGTGTTGGTACCTGTTGACCTGTAGCACTTACAGTCATTGCTGTAAATTATTCAGTATAGTGTATGCCGTATCTGAAATTGATTTTCATTGCCGAAATCCAGTCAGTTGCGTAACTTATTTGATCTAAAATATTTCAGCTGCTGGAGTGGGCCAGAAATGTTGCAAGAAATACGTGTCACCTGTTGGGATGTGCTAATATTGTCAGTAATCTACTATTTAATTTTAAAAAATCTTACGAATATTAATAGAGAATCTCCTGAAATGATTGTAATCTTCAAATCACCGGAACCCCATTCAAAATAATAATTGTCGGCGTTGGCTTTTCAACCAACGTTAACTATCGTGTAGGTTCAAATAATTGAGGGTAAGGCTGTATTAAAAATGAATTTAATGTGATGTATATTTACACTGGTTCTCAAATAGTTACAATACACTGTTCTCTAAGATATGGTTGTTTCCAAAGTTCACAAGTTAATGCCAATTAACAAATTACGTTGTCTCAGCAAAGGCCTGGCCAATGCCAGCCTCACGGTTTAAATCTGAGCAGCTACATACCCAATCGTGAGCCCTAGCCCGCGCCCAGGAACTCTCTAGTCCTGTTCCGAAGTTACTCTTATATACTGGGCTGTGCATGACAACATGAGGAAACCCTCCTATTGCACAAGCAAAGTTAGCATGTTTTTGCCCAATGTGTTTGCCCAATGTGGCAAGACTAATACTCGTGTGGCTCATCAAGATATGGATTGCCAAATCCACTTGTAACATAATTATTGCAGTCATTTCACTATGCATTCCTACCAAGTAGAAGTAGAGTCACCTTTGACATTACAATTTCTTGACAGCAGAGTAAATATAACAGTCTGCAGTACACACGGCGTCTGCATCTACTGTACGCTTGCTAAGTAATCACTTCATCGATTGCGTAGTAATTATTACCTGCGCACTGCCAATAAGTGTAGGGCTTTGCATGTACGGTGAAGCAGTACCTGATTTGGCATTTATTTGTAACTGACACTTCCACGGATTACGTACAGGTTTTTTTAAAAAAAAAACACCACTAGTCGGTCACGAATGTCACTGTTTTGGCTTGCAAACTAATTATTCTGAAGGGAGGAAAAGGGTAATTACTTTTCTCTCCGAATAATAATTTAATTCGTCGATTCGTAATTTTCGTATTTTAATTTATCCACTGCTTGTATGGGGCGAGATTTTTCTTTAAATATAATTATTATCACTCTCTCTTGATGTCAACGTGTACAGAATGTTACACTCTTAACCATTTATCTTCTCGGTATTATGCAGACTACTCTGGTTATTTGACATACAGCATGTTGTTAAATTCTGGACATGTTGACAACAAACCGTTTGTAACATTTATTTTTCTTGGTTGCTGTCACATAATGACAATAATACTGTGCGTTCGGTGTTTAACATGCAGTAATATCTTGTGCACACAATGTTTTTATATTTTATTGGTCCAAATTATTTTTCTAGAATGACTTATAACTCTTGAACTCTTCTATTCTGAATCTATAATGGTTATTTTGACAGGCTCCCGTTCCGTATTGCTTCATGGTTGTCAACGGGAGTTCTTTTTTTCCCCCCATCTTGTGACCGCTATCTTATCGTCGTCCACCGGAAACTTCCTTTTTATTACCAACCATGTTTGGCCAGTGTTCCGGTTAATTTTCGCGTGATTAGTTCGTGCTTCTGTGGCGAGCGTGTCAAGTGACCTGTGTGTGTCCAGTTATTTGTGTTTGCGCTAACGATAACTACTGCTACAATGGAGATTCCTGATTCAGGTAGTATCGCCTTAACACCTCTGTTATTTCGAGTCAAATACATAGTGGCCGACATTTAAAAAAAATTGAAAAATGGCAAAAAAATTGATCATTACACAAGCACAATATATTGTGCCAACTAAAATTTCCTTTATTATTCAAGTTGCATAACAAATTATTTCTACCGATGATTTTAACGATCTATCTCATGGTTCAATGCCAATTAAATAATGTGGTCCAATCGCTTGTCTTTCTGTCTAATATCGTGTCCTGGGCTAGTACTTTTGGTCTCCCATATTTGGGAAACTCCCATTCCTTCCTTATTAGGCCCGGATGGGACATTCATTTTATCACAGATTATACCCGATCATCCGTGGTACGGGTTGCCTGACTCATTACTGGCTCTCCTGAATGATACTGGCACTATGGCTACTTCCAGGTGGCGCTTCGTCGGACCTATTTCCGGACTGGGATGGCCATGAAGACCAACGTGTGCCGCTCCCAAATGGCTTCCCTATTGCCGCTCCCTATTCGGTACTAACATCCATTAGGCGTAAGATAAAATTCTGGGACTCGGACACCTTGTTCCTCTTCTGATATACCAATTCACCACTTGACTGCCCCAGGTGTGGGTGTGATCTACCGAGTCCATACAAATGGCGTCACCAGAAGAGAAGGACAGGAGGACGTGGAGTGATCTTCACGTAGCATCCGAGAGCGGTCACTTCCAGATTGTGGAAGATCTCCTCCGACGAGGGGAAGATGTGAATATCCGAACTGGTGTCCTCCGTCTGACCCCACTCATTTTGGCAGCTAGGGCTCCCTATCTGGCGGTCTGCGATGAGCTGCTGTCCCACTCTCAATGTGATGCCAACGCACAGGACGAGTTGGGTAGGTCAGCTCTGCACGAAGCTGCTCGGAGTGGCAGCGTTGGAATATGCAGTCTCCTATTGGACTGTGGTGCTCAGGTGGACATCCAGACCAACGAGCAGGTCACCCCGTTGCACGTGGCCGCCAGGGCTGGTCATCTGATGGTGGCCAAGCTCCTGGTCCAGAATGGAGCTGACCTTTTGGCCAAGACCAAGGACGGAAAGACCGCCTCGTATTTTGCAGCCGAGGAAGGGTATAATGACCTGTGTGGGTTCCTGAAAGGCGAGATGGATAAACCTATTGGAAATCAGGCCGAACAGAGGTAATATTCCTTTGTAGGCCTTTCATGTAAAGATTGAAGCTCCGCAACAACTGTCTCTGGTTAGGTCGAACTTTTCTACCAAAATTTCTCGACTCTGTTTGCATTTCAGGCTGATAGATTCTCACGCATCTGCAGCAGGGACTGATCAAAATGGTGCGCAGTGGTCGACTCAGGTAAATTATCACCCCTATTCTGAATACCTATATTGATGAGCATGACTGTGATGTCTAATGTGGGTAATAGAATGACATCAAGACCTGCGCCTGCATTTGTATTGAAGGACAGCATTGGGTCTTATAGTTATTGTCGATTAACTCTCAATTCTCTTTCCCCTTAGAATACATCGCCCTACGCTTCACGTCTTCTCTGGCAGCCTCGTGTCTTCTTTTTGTTGGCCCTCATGGTGAGTCGGGGTTTCGTCTACTTGGCTTCTTTTTACTCTCAAAACAACCTTTATTTCTGTCTCCTTTTTATAGCCCCTATACGTGCAGTAAATCTTGTCTCTTTCAGGTGGCCGTTACCTCCCTTCTAGTCGCATATATCGTCACTGGTGAACAGGGAGGAAGATTATCAAGTGAGGCTACTTGTATGCTCGCTTCTGTTGACGCACTGTATGACGCAGGAAAATGGAAGGAGGCTTTCGCAGCCCTTAGGAAGGTTTTAGTAGAGGAGGAGGAAGTGTTGGGACATGACCATTGGAAGACTCTTGCCACAAAGCAAAACATGGCCATCTTGCTACAGAATCAAGGGAAGTATGACGAAGCCTTGAGTGTTTCCAAAGAGGTTTTGGAAAAGAGGGAAAAGGTGTTGGGTCAGGACCATCCAGCCACTCTTAGGACAAAGAGTCGCATTGCCGCCACTCTAAAGCACAAAGGAAACTACGACGAAGCCTTGTGGGCTCACAGGGAGGTTTTGGAAAAGAGGGTAAAATTGCTGGGTCATGACCATCCGGACACTCTTAACACAAAGCATAACATCGCCAACTTGCTAGAGAAGCAAGGGAAGTATGACGAAGCCTTGCATGTTTCCAAGGAGGTTTTGGAAAAGAGGGAAATGGTGTTGGGTCAGTACCATCCGGAGACTCTTAGAACAAAGAATAACATTGCCGTCACTCTAGAGCAGCAAGGAAACTACGACGAATCTTTGCGTGTTTACAAGGAGGTTTTGGATAAGAGGGAAAAGGTCTTGGGCCATGATCATCCGGACACTCTTACCACAAAGGATAACATGGCCTCCGCCTTTCGAAGCCAAGGAAAGCACGACGAGGCAATGTGGATTTACAGGGAGATTTTTGATAGGAGGAGAAAGGTGTTGGGTTACGACCATCCGGGCACTCTTGCCACAAGGCATAACATGGCGTACATGCTAGAGCTGCAAGGAAAGTATGACGAGGCCTTGGGGGTCTATAGGGAGGTTTTGGAAAAGAAGGAAAAGATGTTGGGTCATGACCATCCGGAAACTCTTAGGACAAAGAGTAACATGGCCGGCGCATTACGAGGACAAGGGAAGTATAACGAAGCCTTGAGTGTCTACAGGGAGGTTTTGGGCAAGATGGAAATGGTGTTTGGTCATGACCATCCGAACACTCTTGGAGCAAAGAATGACATGGGAGTCGTATTACATGAACAAGGGAAACGTGACGAAGCCTTGCTGGTTTTTGGGGTGGTTTTGGACAAGATGGAAAAGGTGATAGGTCATGACCATCCGAGCACCCTTGCCACAAGGCATAACATGGGGATGGTAGAGCACCAAGGAAAGTATGAAGAATCATTGTGGGCTTATGAGAAGGTTTTGGATAAGACAGAGAAGGTATTGGGTCATGACCATCCGCACACTCTTACCATAAAGAGTAACGTCGCCAAAATTCTAGAGCTGCAAGGAAAGCATGATGAAGCCGTGTGGGTTTGCAGGGAGGTATTGGATAAGAGGGAAAAGGTGTTGGGTCATGACCATCCGGACACCCTTACCACAAAGAATAATGTGGCCTCCGTGCTGGAGAAGCAAGGGAATTATGACGAAGCCTTGTGGATATACAGGGAGGTTTTGAAAAAGAAGGAAAAAGTCTTGGGTCATGACCATCCATCCACTCTTGCCACAAAGCATAGCATCGAAGGCTTACAAAAGAAGAGTATGGAAGCCAAACATGGAATTGTTTAACTGGCAACAATAAATGTTATTTTCATTGTAATGCAACTTATTAGGATGGAGTAACATTCCTTTTTAAATTTCCTGAACAATATTGAATGACAGCCACACAGCTATAGGTTACAACGAAAGCAATTATTGTAATGTGATTAGGGGGATTTATTTGGAGATGAAAGGACCATATGTATGCAGCAAGCCCCATTTTGGGAGAAGGTGAATCACGAGAGACGTATAAAAGGTTTCAAGATTGTACCAGTGAAAGATAAGTTAGCATCAGTTTTTGCTCATTTTACGACCAGTTTTTCGAAGTTGACTTTAGCCGTTTTAGATCTCAGACCCTCTCAGTTTTGTTGTTGTGAATGACTGAAATAAATACACTGCGATTATGTTAACAAGATTTAATTGAATTATTGTAATCTGCATATTTGTGTAGCAGGTCACAATATATCAGTTTTGGTAATAAGCAGTGTCGCACAGCTATCAACACCCGACATGACACTTTTGAGTGGAAGCGAGTGTTATCTGAAATCTATTACAAATTATATTTACCTCCTTAACGTTGTAAATGATTCAGTTCTGAAAAGATGGAGGTATGAAGAAGTGTTACATCATTTCAGGAACAAATAGTAGCCTAGTAATGATGACATCGAACCTTTTGTCCTCATATGACATTTCGTATGGTGGAACTGTTGAGTTTAGGGAAGAAAAGAAGTTAAATAAGGGAGGTACTGTTATTATTCGGCTAAAATGGAGAAACATTTACTGACGGATTTATAGATGTTAAATGAAATTGTTTCTGATTATGTAGGGTTGCATTTGACTGATGTTTCTCTCCGCTTATACAATCAGTAAAGTAAGTTTTACTTAATTATTGTAACACGTAATGTAAAGAGAAAATGCTTTCGTTTCAAATATTTTAAGCCTTTTCGGTACCCAATCTTACCTCATCTGATTGGACGGGTATATATGCAGTATAAGCCGAATGTCAGATGCATGAGGCTTGATAACAAGATAAAGTTGTATTCAGTGCTGTGGAAAGTATGGAATGGCATCACACCTTGGAGTCGAACTGAAATATCTGTCTGGAACTTAATGTGATAAAAACCCAATAACCTGCTACAAAATAATAACTTAGGCGTCTGCACGTCTTATCTTTTTAGATAGAGCAATCTTGGCATGTACATCGTCTTTTCTGCGCTGAAAATCCGGAGCATTCAACCCAACCTTCCTTAGCTGCACAGATCATGCAGGTCAGTTGTTATTATTTTATCATTGTCTTGTTATGCATGTAGGTATAGTCCATATAGCCATCAGCATCCATCAGCACCAGGGGGAAACAAATCCACAAATTTGTGACGCATGTGGATTAACTGTAATGTCGTGAATGATTTTTAAGGAGAGTTATATGAAGCATTTTTCCTAATGACGTGGAAAGAATAATATTTGATAATATGCTTGCGAGGAATTGATTTAGGACACGTAGCAATCCGGATTTACACAACCTTGTACAATCATGTACTGTACCCCCATTTTATGACCTTTCTTTCATCTCGTACCTCTATCAGAGTCGACAATTAATATAGCTTTATGCAAATTAACTGTCTGGTGTGCAACCGTCTCCAGATGTCCCTGCTGTAGTCTGATCTACCCAGCCCAGGACAATGTCATCAAAACAAGAGAGGGCGGACAGGAAGACGTGGAAAGATTTTCATATAGCAGCAAAGAGAGGGAACTTCCGGATGGTGAAATATCTCCTCCGACGAGGGGTAGACGTGAACATCCGAACGAATTTTCTCCGTCGGACCCCCCTAATTTTGGCAGCGAGGCCTCCTCCCTACTTTGGAATCTGTAAGAAGCTGCTGTCCCACTCTAACTGCCTCGTCGATGCACAGGACGAGTTGGGTAGATCAGCTCTGCACGAAGCTGCCGATAGTGGCAATGTTAAAATATGCCAGCTCCTACTGAACCATGGTGCCCAGGTGGACATCCGAACCAACGAACAGGTCACCCCTTTGCACGTGGCCGCCAGGGCTGGCCATCTGATGGTGGCAGAGGTCCTGGTTCACAATGGAGCTGACCCTTTGGCCAAGACCAAGGATGGAAAGACCGCCCTAAATCTTTCTAACGAGAAAGATCATACAGACCTGTGGATGTACATGAGAGGCGAGGTGGATAAACTTAGAAACCAGGCCGAACCGAGGTAATTCCTTCGTACACTACGCTTACCTTATTATGTAAAGATTAAAGGCCCTCGACGACTAGCATTTCTAATGAGTTCACCTTTCTGCATCAATATCTTCTGGAAAATTCTTCTCACTCGATAAAAGTATTGTACATTTTTTCATGCTTTTTTCTGTCTTAATTGACAGGTTTTGCCATGCCACCCAGAGTGACTTGTTACATATTAGACTCGTGCTTTGCTGTATTCAATTTGACTTACAGAATGTTTCTATTTCCATTTCAGGCTGACAAATTGTCATGCATCTGCAGGCACTGGTCAAATTGCTGCGCAGCCATCGACTCAGGTAAATATCTCTTCTGGAAAATAGTTGGTGCATGTGGGGTAGAATGTGGGTGATAATGATGACCTCAACATCTGCCCATGTATATTTTGTCTTCGTTGTTGCCAACTCTCTGCTGGTACAGTATAGTTATAATAATTATACTGTACTTACAAAAATTCACATCTAATTGCCTAACATTCTACATTGGTTTCGAATCTATTATAATGCTGGTACTGGTACCCAATAATCCTAACATAATATTGTCTCAGTTCTCTACTAACATACTCTCAATTCTCATTTCCCGTAGAATACATCGCCCTACGCTTCACTTCTTATTTGGCGACCTCGCGTCTTCTTGGCCATCATGGTGAGTCGGGGCTTCATCTACTACTTGTCTTCTTATCTCCCAACTCTCCCAACAACTTATTCTAATCTACTCCTGCCTCCATTTTTATTGCCTGTTAAGTATTTTATCTAGTTTCCACGTCTCGGAAGAATAGCCTGTTGTCTGTTAAATTGCTTGGGTGTTGCACTCATGGTCTCTTCACAAAATATGAGATAGAAGAAACTATGTATTTGATATTTAAAAATCAAAGTAGAGAGGAATCATTCTTACGCGACTCTGATTGTTTTGAAATCCAGGTAATCGTTGGAAGTGAGAGATAAATCGGACTTTGGATTGTGTGTTGCATTCATATTGATCAATATTTTGTGTGGGTAACTCGAGTAAGTGAATGATGTGCACTTGTCTCTTTCAGGTGGCCATTACGTCCCTTCGAGCCGCATGTAACGTCGTTGATCTGACAAAAGGACGAATTATTCAGCCTTTTCATAATTTTACAGGAGAGCGAAATGAAACCTGTAAACCATTATGCAAATACATAGAATGGAGTTTTGATTTTCCGTTCCAATTCGGACGCTGCATGTCCCTTGTGTTCGCCGTTTGGACAGAATGCGACCCAACACTTGATGGTGTTGGCAGAGGTCAAAATAATATTTTAGCAAATATGTCGAATTCATCCTTTGGTCAGATTAACGACGATATCATCATAGGTGAGGCTACTGAAGAATTATACATGGAAACCCCCAGCACTGGTCAAAAAATACTCGAGGTAGGACCATTCCCAATTGGCAGTAATGGAAGTAAGACAACGAAGGAGGATTCGAAGGATCGTGTTCGGGGGTCGAGCGGGGATGAGCAGGATTCTAATGGCACAGACTCCTCAAGGCAACATAATGAGATGGGAATGTGGAAGGAGGCGGTTGATCCTGTTCAGGTCATATTTCAAGCAGACAAATGGAAGGAGACTTTATCAGTCCTCCTTAGAGTCTTTAGGAGGCTTTCGGTGAAAGAGGAAACTGTGTTGGGTCATGACCATCCCGAGACCCTTGCCACAAAACATATCATCGACAAAATGCTGCAGAGTAAAGGGAAGTACGACGAAGACTTGCGGATCGTTTTGGAAAAGATGGAAAGAGTGTTGGGTCATAACCATCCGGACATTCTTAGGACAAGAAATAACATTGCTCATTATTTTCTAGTGAAGCAAGGGAAGTACGCTGAAGCCTTGCCGGTATTAAGGGAGGTATCGGAAAAGAATGAAAACATCTTGGGTCATGACAATCTGCTGGAGCGGCAAGGGAAGTATGACGGAGACTTGTGGATTTACAGTTTTTTTTAAAAAAAAGATGGAAAAAGTCTTGGGTCATGACCATCCGGACACTCTTGTCACAAAGAGTAACATGTAAACCGCACAAAAGAGGAGGAACAAAGCCAAATCTGTAATATAAATGGTAACAATAATTCTATTACTTTTTATTGTAATGTCACTTACTATATGTTAGTACTGTGACGTCCCACATACTAGGGGGTTGGGCTGACCTTGTTCTTCCCCTCCTGGTGTGTGGGGCGTCAAGGAAAAGGCCCAATAAGAGAGGAGCATCCTTGCCTCTTCCTCCCCAACCCAAAACCCAAGGTCTGTTAACTTGGAGTGCAAGCAGGGAGCATAATTATACTACATAGGAGGCGCAAACATCTGTCGGCGCCTTTGATGTTCGCGTCTCTCTGTTTGGGGCCGTTGCCAAGGCTGGCGGCCATCTTGAAGTGTGGGTAACGCCAACGAGGTATAAATAGGGTACATGCAAAAATATGGTCCGTCATCATTGATGGTTTTGGCGGCCATGGCAACTACACGGCAAGAACACGCGCGAATCAAAGATGGCGGACCCTATTTTTGCCTGTAACCTATTTATACCTCGTTGGCGTTGCACATACTTCAAAATGGCCGCCAACCTTGGCAACGCCCCAAACAGAGAGACGCTAAAATCGAATGTTCGCGCCTCTTATGTAGTATATGCTCCCTGGTTCAAGGTTGAGCTAGAACAATAAAACATGTGCAGGAATTATGCACCCATTTTGCAACATTTTGTACCACCGAGAAAGAGTTTTGCACCCCTATCGTTAGTGAGTTAGTTAGTTATTAAAGAAACAAATTTGCACTCCAAGTTTACGCTGCAATGCAAGTCACTCAAAGTAACGGTTTCTTTGGCTTGGAGTGCAAATTTGTAAATAATAACCTTAATAACTATAGGGGTGCAAAACTCTTTCTCGGTGGTACAAATAAATGTTGCAAAAATGGGTGCAGAATTCCTGCACATGTTTTATTGCTCTAGCTCAACCTTGCACTCCAAGTTAATATACCTCAACACCAAGGCAGTTGTAAAGTAGACCCGGTACGAGCCGGTTGAGTAGTGAGTCAATACATCTGTGCAAAGTGAACCCACTGAGTATTATTGAGTAGTCGGGTATACGAGTTTTGAAAAAGAAGGGAAAAGTCTTGGGTCATGACCATCCATCCACTCTTGCCACAAAGCATAGCATCGAAGGCTTACAAAAGAAGAGTATGGAAGCCAAACCTGGAATTATTTAACTGGAAACAATAAATATTATTTTCATTGTAATGCAACTTATTAGGATGGAGTAACATTTTAAAAAAAAATCCTGGACAATATTGAATGACAGCCACACAGCTGTACCAGGCTTGTGTACAGTGCATGCCAATTATTGCACAGTTTGATATATTTCTTTAGAGAATAATATTTTTTGCCAATTCTATCTGGTATGGACGTGGTCCAATCACAACCCTGATATAGTCTACTATTGCTCTTCAAAAGTGCAGTACAGTATTTGGTGCAATATAAGTACAGTATTAGGCCCCAATGTTGTAAAGACAATTTTTATTTCAGTGTCAAATCTATTTAATTTTTATTAATTTATTGAGTATGTTTAGCTACAATAAAGTCTGATTCCCTTTAATATTTGTTTCAGAATAATAATACAGTACTTTCCTTTATTTTCAGAAAAAACCTTAAGGTAATTTATATGTTGTTTACGCTATGTGAATATTTCAACAAATCTGATTATTGCACATCAGACCATCATTATTTTATTGACTAAAATAATAGCGAGTAAGATAATGGGGGTGAAGCCATGTCGTGGAAGTTGAAAAAATGGTGGTGTCATCGCCGAGAATAAAGTGAGTAAGATTGGCAAATCAAACGAGCGTGATTAGAGTAGACTTTTTCTTTGTAATGTAAAGACGTGTAAAGAGGGGAAATGCTTTCATATCAAATATTTGAAGCTTTGTAGGTACCAAATGTTATCTCATCTGATTGTAGTCTTTACACGCATTGAGGTCAGTCGAATGTCACCTGCATGAGGAGCACACATGCTAACAAGATAAAATAGTAATCAAAGTGATTAAGTGACTGTGGAATGACGTCACACTTTGGAGTCGAGCTGAAATATCTGGCAGGAACTTCATGTGATAGACACCAGATAACTTGCTACAAATAAACCCAAAGGCGTCTACAAGTCTTTTATCTTTTGGATCGAGCCCATCGTTCACATTGTCTGTTAGGAGCTGAAGATTCGTTGCATTCAACCCAACCATTCTTAGCTGCATGAAGCAGGTCAGAGGTCGTTTATTATTGTCTTGTTATGCGTGTGGGTAGGCTCATAACCATCAGCACTAATGGGGAATAAACTCCACAAATTTGTGCATATATGGATTAACTGTAATTATATGAATGATTTTTAAGAAGGATTGTATATGAAGAATTTCCTAACGGTGCATAACGAATACAGGGTGTTCCGCTTAAAGATATAATAACATAAAAATTCATAACTTCCAAAGTACTACTTGTAATGACACCCATTACAAAGTGAAAATTTGAAATATTTTTTATGTAACTGAGAAATTTAATAGGCCTGTACTATGTTAATACGAACAGGTTTCTCCGAAAGGCAATGTTTGGTGTGGGATCCTAAAAGTGAAAATCAGTGTCCGCCAACATACCCTATTACTGTAAAATATTATTTTCACATATCCGTACTTATAATGTAGATTCTACAAGTTCTTAAATTCGATGGTCTGTTATGGTACACCCTGTATGTCCTGGTTCTAAATAACTTTGTACATGTATCACATTTAATATACAGTTGCTTATCAGAGTCAATCATAATTTTTATCACTTTGCGCAGGTCAACAGTGGAGTGTGCAACTATCTTCAGATGGTCCTTCTGTGGTCTGATTTACCGAGTCTATGCCAATTGCATCAGCAGAAGAGAGGGACAGGAGGACGTGGAGCGATCTCCATATAGCAGCCAAGAGCGGTCACTTCCAGATTGTGAAGGATCTCCTCCGAGAAGGGGAAGATGTGAACATCCGAACAGGTGTCCTCCGTCTGACCCCACTCATTTTGGCAGCTAGGGCTCCATACCTGGCGGTCTGCGAGGAGCTGCTGTCCCACTCAGACTGCCTTGTCAATGCACTGGATGAGTTGGGTAGGTCAGCACTGCATGAAGCTGCACAGAACGGCAGTGTTGGCATATGCCAACTTCTACTGGACCGTGGCGCCCATGTGGACATCCAGACCAACGAGCAGGTCACTCCCTTGCACCTGGCAGCCAGGGCTGGTCATCTGAGGGTGGCCAAGCTCCTGGTCCAGAATGGAGCTGACCTTTTCACCAAGACCGAGGATGGAAAGACCGCCTCATATTTTGCCAACGAGGAAGGGTACACAGACCTGTGGAATTACTTGAAAGGCGAGATGGATAGACATGGAAACCAGGGTGAAGAGAGGTACTGTAATTCCTTCGAACACTTTGCACTTACTTGTTACGTAAATATTTAAGGGTCTCGCCGACTGTCTCTTATTAGGTGAAACTTTTCTACCTCAATTTCTTCTGGGAAAATTCATCTCCCTCCATTCAAGTTATTATGTAAATTTTTCTTGTCTTTTCATAATAATTGACATGTTTTGCCAAGCCACTCAAAGATCAGTGACTCGTTTCATATTAGGGTCATACTTTGTACTGTTCGTTATTGTATTGTGCAGGATGTCTCTGTTTGCATTTCAGGGTGATATCTGCAGGCACTGATCAAAATGGTGCGCAGCAGTCGACTCAGGTAAATTATCATTCCTCTTCTGGAATGCAATTGGTGCATCTGGAGTCGAATGCGGGTGATAATGACCTCAGGACCTATCCCTGTATTTGTCTTTAAGTACAGCTTTGTTGCCAAATTAGATTATAATTATTATTTAAGCACAAAATGTACTACAGGGAAAAGTCAGAGTAATCTAGACACAATAGAAGGTGTTACAAAAAATACATTTTAATTACATATCATTCTACATTGATTTCTAATCTAAATAATGGTGCACTAACACTAACAGTAAGTTCAGTACTAACTCTCTCTTCTCTCTTGCCGTATTGTATAGAATGCATCGCCCTACTCTTCGCGTCTTATCTGGCGGCGTCGTGGCTTCTTTTTATTTGCCGTCATGGTGAGTCGGGGCTTCGTCTACTACTTGTCTTCTTCTCTTCTTGCTCTCCTAATTCTCTCAGCAACTTTTATTTTATTCCTGTCTCCTCATTTCATTTTATCTTGTAAATTGCGGTCTTAAGGTGGAAATGAAGCTAGAGTCACTCAATGAGAATTTTATGAAAAAAACATATGTTACGCAGTTTTGTGTCCTCTTATCAATGGTGCAAA
>JYFJ02004158.1:0-32901 GCA_000934665.2 Catajapyx aquilonaris
CTATGTGGAAAAATAGTGTAGTTGTCACAATCATTATTATAGTAGAACAATTGTAAAAAAAATAATTATCGTTTTCATTTGATTCCCCCTCGTATATACTTTCCACAACGGTCCTTTGCTTTAAAAACAAATCTAACAATATGTGACTACAGGATAGGATTGCATAATTATCAATTTTCAAAACACACCTGTACACAAGGTAAATACTGTATTTAATTCTCATAAAATTGCAGTATATTCCTCTGCTTCGAGTGCAACATAACTCATGTAACGATTTCCTGCTGAAAATTAAGATTGGAGCATTCTATTATTATGGCAAATATTAGGTACTGAATGACCAACATGTAGTGTCCTCTGGTAAAAGTGATGTGATTTATCACTTCAGTCATGTTTATTTCTGTAAGGGCGAAGGTATAGTTCCAGGCCAGGCCTGGATCTGATCGTAAGGGAGGATAGGGAGCAGCAGTGACCAATAAAGTAAGTTAGTTCAGAACTACTAGAACCGGACTTGCCATGCCTTGTTCATGACAATTTCCACCTGAGGCGATAGTTACAGATCGAGATTGAAGAGGTGGCTATAACGTCTGGGCTATCTCTATACCGTATTTTACTCATACCATAAAATAATATATCTGTGCAGCATTGTCGTGTCACATAACTACATTATGCATCTATTCACCAATACATTTAGATGGCTTTTGTCCTTTCTGTGCATGAAACAGAATAACTGCTCTTTTATGCTCCTAAGTGGCAAAATTATTACGTCATGAATATTCCTCCTTTATGAAGCTAATTCATGTAACCCCATATACTCATTAAAATTTCCAGTATCCTCTTTTTGCAATGGTAAGTTCCTCCAAACTATTATTTGCCACATATGTGCAACTTATTACAAATTTTCCGGAAGGGTCAATTGTCACAAGCACTCATACGTTACCTGGCTTATTATTTGAGCGAGAATGTTGTCAAAATCCAAGGCAACTCAATGTCTCATATTACATAAATCAGACTAAGAAATTAATATGGCATGACATCATGATTCTCTTGACTGCCAAATGGGTGTAATCATCTCACTAGATTTGTGGCCTGAAAATTTCAGAAATGAAAAATGTTATAGTCAGGCATGTCTTGCCTTCAAAAGAACCAAAGTATTTGCTATAAGGTACTTCTACATTTGATCAAAACATTTTTGTTTCAGCTCACTGTCTTTATTACTACATTATTGTCTGCAGGAGCATTATTTCCCAATGGCTTTCATTACAAAAGAAACACAAAACACAGATAACTATTGACAAAAAACTGCAAATACACAAACCTCACTCACACAAAAAACAGTGAATCCAATGGACGATAACACGAGGAATGACGAGGATCAAATAGATCACATGACTGTGTAAGAGGGAAAGATGGGTCACAAACTCGGAGGAAGAAGACATGAAAGCACACGAAAGAACAGGAAGGAGAAAAAGGCACAAAGAGGACTTGAAAGAAAAAATGTCCAGCCCTCTTGATATGATGACTTAGAGTTCCCCATGTTTTCCTCGTCACTGAAGTTTCTCTGGACACAATTGAAGGGCTCCATGGAAGAAGGGGGTAAGTAGATGGGAATTCCCATCTACTTACCCCCTTCTTCCATGTAGCCCTATACTGCAGTTACGTCCACATGAGCCAAGAACATGGAAAAGATCCTTTGTCCCACACTCAAATATAAATAAAAGCTGCCTCTAGCCAACCAGTCTTCTCATTTAGGAACCGCCCTTCAAAATCATCCTTACTTAATCATAATTATGTGGTCCATATTACAATGACAGGTGAACACAACAATCCTGCGTTTGAGTTGATTACATTTCGCAAATCATTGAAACTGACCTTCCAAACAAAATGTCATCATACACAGTAAATGTACGTTAAAATGTTGGTCCTACATTTTCAGCAAGCAACTCAAAAGTGCCTTCAATTAATTTCCATTAAATTTACCACAAAACTTGGCCTGCTCTCATACAAGTCACTCTCACAAGACTTCTCTTTTCCCAGCTGGCGTGAAATATTGGAATTTGGCACGAACTTCCCAGGCACACTTTCTGGAATGACATAGAATTCCTCAGAATAATTTCCTGGCTCATGTGAACAGAAAAAAAAAAATGTCAAATGTTATGTCTTTTTAAACTGCTTCTTTGGAGTTTGAGCTTTCAACACATTCTTCCGACGGGAGCTTCAAGACTCTCACAGGCCCCGAGGAGTTCCTCGTCACCGGAATACTGTGTGTCTGATTCAGAATCATCTCCCCTGGCAGGCTTAGGGCTTCCTTTGCCCCCTATTCCCAGCTTCTTGTACGAAATCTTCCCATTGGAGCACTTCTCATTGCGTGTACCACCTCCTCGCTTCTTCTCCTTGCGGTGGCAGTGGTCCTTTTGGTAGGTTGGGTGGCGCCGCATCAGGAAGTTGTCAGTCACCCAAAACATGAGGGCCTGCAACAACACGGAACGTGAGACATGCTGGGTTTGTAAATTTGTACAATACTGGAAAAAATTATGTCAGTTTGACCATGGTATGGTTGCAGAGATTATTATGGTCACTTTCAACAGCTACAAAATGACCTAATACATTATAGCTACTTTATATTAGCCAAATCAACCAAATTTTGTAACCAGTGCTACTCATGTTGGACCACCCTATATAAGTCTGCTTTGCGTGCCATTTCATGTCCATGGCTCTAAATCCCTTCTCTTAGGAGGGTGATCGAACAATTCTCCCTTGAATTGTTGCGGCAGGATTTCATTACCAAAGACAGTATGCAGGCGGGCATTGTCCAACAAGAAAAATGCCCAGAATTCAACATGCCACTACGTTTCTTTTGAATGGCCATCCTTAACCTCTGTAATGTCTCACAGTAAACCTTTGTGCTGAACAAATTCCACGGCATGTTGAATTCCGTGTGTTTTTCTTGCATGACAATGCCCACCTGAATACTGCCTTGCACACTGGAACCCTGCCGCAACAATTCCAGTGAGAATTGTTCGATCACCCTCCTTATAGAACGGATTTAGAGCCTCTAGGCAATTACCATCAGTCCCTCAACATGAAGATATGGCATGCAAAGCAGAGGTCAGATAATGACGAGGAGCTGCAGTCCAGCAGGGAAATGGCTGGAGGCAAACTCCTATAACATATGCATACAAAATCTTATGCAACTCTGACAAATGTCTACATTTTGCTGGAAACTATGCTGAAAAAAAGTAGACAGTTGAACCTTTCAGATGTACATAATATTCTGGGGATGCTTTGTAGTTTTTCTTCTCTTCATAATTCTTCATAAAAAGAAGCTCTTCAAGAATAAAGGCTACTTGCTAATGCGATGGGTTCACAATCACATGACTTCAACAGAATCAGATCAAGCCTCTGTGCCCTTGTCTCTTTGAATTAACAATAAGGTGTAAATGCTGTATATCTTCTAAGAAAGGGGCAAGAGAGAAACAGAACTGCCCCATATCTGTCCTCACGGCCTGCACCTGCCAATCACTTGGCCACTTGCACTGTGCAAGACTAAGTACAACCAGGCATCCTGACGTTGATGAAGCAGTTTTACTGTGGTTCACGAACCAACGTACACGAAATGTGCCAGTGGACGGCCTTCGCTTTCGTGCAAAAGCATTTGCTTTTGCTACCACTCTGGGTCACCGCGATTTCAAGGCTTCTTGTGGGTGGTTGAGCAGAATCAAGAAACGGCATGGGATCACTAACAAGACGAGGTCTGGAGAGGTCAGTCTGTTGACGTGCTTTGTGAAATAATCTTATTTAGAACGAAATAATTTTTTTACTATTTTTCCCGTTACCAGGGCTTAACCCTGGAACCGTAATGTGCGGTCTTTTAGGACTCCATGTCATATTTTAATTTTTATTAATTTTTATATAATACTTTTCAATATATTGACTGCATGCAATCATTCTTTGAACAATGCCTAAAATAATCACTAATTCAAAATAAACATGCACTTCCTGTCATATACTTTTTTTAAATGGCAACATTTCATCTTATTTTTATTTTAATGCACTTTAATTCCTTTGGGGTCCTAAAAGACCCCACGTCACAGTTCCAGGGTTAATATAATGTCTAGATATTGAAAAAAGGGAGATTTAAACCCGTTTTTAAATGGATGTATAACGAAATTCGCATATAACGAAAGAAAATTTGGTTCCCTTCAATTTCGTTATCATAGAGCAGTGGTTTTCAAACTGGGGTACACGAACACAATTTGGGGGGGTATGCGAAAGATATGGTGTAATGGCGTCCATCTCTACATTTGTGGGAATCATATTATTATGAATCAACAAGAATGAACTGACTTCTGAAAAAAACACAAACTATGGTCCTATTCATGACCATATTTTTTTTTTGCTAAAAGTATTATTTTGGTGCCGATTCATTATATGCAGAGGCATTTTCTGACTGATGCCACTTTCATTCAGCACATGCATTGAAACTCAAGAAGCATCATGACAACTGGTTCAATTCTACAATTGCGCTTTGCGATGTTGGGAAGGATTTGAAAACAAACTCTGGCTGCAGAGGCTGATCTACCTGGCCTAACAACAATTTTCGAGTCTCAAGGAATGAAACTGGGGGCTTCAAGATTTCACCACCAATATTTTTGTGCAAAACAAAATCGAAGGAATGATTTTAAAAATTCCAGTTTTGGGAAAGTTGTGTACAAGGTAGCAACTTTGCTTGCTTTCCAACCGTTTCCAACACTCCAAGAATATTTCAAGCGACAGTGGAAGTCATCGTCCAAGCCAACATATTGGAGCACATTAATCAATTGGTGCAATAGGTAGAAATGATTTTTCTGAGATGGACATGCCAATCAATATAGTGCATCAGTATTTCAGTTTTTTTTCTCCTCCCGAACATACCAGCGCAGAATCACGAAAAGATCATCAAAATTTCTATGAATGGGTCTTTGAAAATATAAAAAAAATATAAAAAATTAAAAAAATACTGAGTTGAGTATAGTATAACCTTCAGCCAAAATGTTTAGATCGCACAGCATATTCGATATTCGTTAAAGTTGACATACTCACATTGACAAAAAAGGGAATGACCAGCACCACAAGTGCCAGCTCCACTTTGGGATCCGTTATTGGCGCCAGGATGAGATCCCGGACACGGTCCCAGAACTGCATCTGGATGACCGCTGTGATGACCAGCTTGGCAACAATGCACAAGAGGGCATATAGGCAGCACTGGGCCAGCCACGCGTACATGGAGGGAGGCTTGCCGTAGTGGCCAAAGTCAATGGCTTCCCAGCCTTTGACCCTGGCCATCCTTTGAGCCAATCTGATTCCGGCCCATAGTACAAACAGGCCTAGGGACGAATCCAGCAAAAAGCTGACCACATACCAGGTGCAAGGGTCACCTTTGAAAGCGCCAGCCAGAAACACATTGGCGAAATGGACTAACGCGGCACCAAGGCCTTGCTTGGACGTGTCGTAGAACCATATGAGCCAAGGACGCCGCCGACTTAGAGGCTCACAGAATCGCTTGAAGACTAATAGTAGGAACGCGAGGCAGGCAAGTAGGGCCTGGACTGACCAGCCCAGGGAGTCAGTGAGGGCGCAGCCTCCGCCAGGAATTGCTGCGGGGACCAGGCCAGAGGCTGGAGCAGGGCTGGGAACTGGCGACATTTTAGAGACTCAGGGCCGCATCTGAAAAACATACGAAATTAGTCACTTATCACAATACTGAATCATTATAAGCTGCTTGAACCATGAGGCATCAGGGACAGATGTTCCCTAATCTCACAAAGTTGCGGCACCACACAATAATTTCACTTATTGCATTACCCCGAGTACTACTAGGCATACGCGATATCCTGCTTACAACGCATAACATTTAATCTATTCATTGTAGGAGCTGGCACATAACACGAATAAAAGACGCTAGTGTTTATGACCATGATATAGACATGATGAATGTCAAAAACAATCAAGTCGTAATAAGCTTTACTTTGCACATATTCCTATTGTAACAGTTTTTTACAACAATTATCCATGTCTATCATCGCACTGGAAGTAATAAAATGAAAACATCAGGCCAAAAAGACATGAAGTCATTGCACCAAATTTGTCAAAAATCCACTCAATAAAACGCTAAAGTTTTATGCCCGAAATAGATCGCAGCAACACAATTTTTTTCTGTGTAACGAACAAGAGTATCCACAGGTAATTAATGAGCAACAGACAACAAACCGTAACCCAATTCCTTTTTTGTATCAATTAAATTACCTGCTACACACAACTATATGAAAACCTGGCTCCCGATGTGCCCATGAGACACAGTCTCTTCCTGCAAGCGATGTTATTTACCCTTTATGAACCAGCAGGAGTCAAGAGAAAGGTCGCAGCTTTGTTCTGCGCTGCATGTGACAAGATTAAGCACTTGGCTCTCTGCCAGATTAAATTTCAATATTTATCCTGACTAATAACCCAGCCTTATCATCCGCAGATGTTAAGAACCTGTAAAAAAAAATTACATTATCACACAGAGATTACCTCCAATGGGCCCTAGAGTCGTTATTATAATAAAGCATTTCACACTAAATAATTAATTAATTAGTTCAATAGGTCAATAGGGGGGGAATGACACTTGCCTTCAAATAAAGGCTAATCGACATCAAACGGGGCCAGTGGTGTCATCCGGAGTGAGTCACACCCGTCCGACTAACCCCAGGACATCAGATGGGGCATCCGACCCAGTTATCCTCGTTAAATCTGGGTTAATTTACCGCTAACAAGGGTTAATTTACCGTTAACAAAAATCCAAGCTTGACAATCGGCTGGGGGGGCGCGTTCAGACGCCGTGTGGTGGTCGTTCAGCAAATCGCATCGGTGACGTCATCCCAATTCCAATTTTGATGATGCGCCCCCGAAAGGGCCAGTTCTAAATTATGTACCACTGTTAAAAGTGAAATTAATACTAAGTTATTAATTACAAATTGAACTGTTCCAATTTATAACATGAAAGTTTATACAACTTACACGGTGCATTCTATTGGTTTGTATGTTCGCACCTTGTGCGCTGATTGGCTGGGGTGTTGCAGCTGGAATATGTAAACTTTCCCCCACATAAAGCGATGGTGTCGCCGCGGACTATGGGGCGGGAAATATCGGAACTTCGTCATACACTTTTGTCGTGTTTAGTTTTGTGGCCGAGCAAATCCGGAGTTGAAAACCCTTGTTTTCCGGGCCACTTTTCCCGACTCAGTTTGCCCCGGACAAGTCCGCCTTGCAGTCAAGAAGCTGCACGGTAAGTCAAAGATCCTCGAACCGCACATCCGGTTGCAAAAAAAGGGAGCTGACTTGCGGACCGGAATGGGACGGGAAAGAAAAACATCTCGGTAACATTTTAGTCCGGGAATTGAGCCCGGTTTTTTTTCCAGGGTTTCAGAGGCGTGGACCCGGTTTTTCTTTTTTCCGGGATCAGCACTGGGGTTTGAAGGATCCGAATATGACAGGCGTTTGGACCCGGGTTGGTTCCGGTGACATTTTTGAAGCGAGTCTTAGGCCAGATGAGGCTTCGATTGATGGGAGGAGGTGAAATCCGGACGCCATTGCGACGTTGCCACATCTGCCCACTTATGGCCTTGACACTTATCATCATATTTTTTAAATTAACGAATGAAGTGTAAGGCAATGCCGTAAATGTCATTAAATAATTAGAAAATGGGCAGTAATTATACTGATGCAAACTATAATAGCGTCGCTTTGTGGATTTAATTAATGACGAACAGTCGAATGTATGAAACATTAATTAATTGGCAGCAATTAACAATAATTTGTATGATCTCTGTTTGTCATTGCAGTTCATTGCCGTCTGTGTACACCGAACACTTAAAGGCTCAGTAATTACATTCTTGATTGCTTGTGCCAACAATGAACAACTGTTTGTAATAATTGTTGCCAACAATACGGAAGACACATCGAGTATCTTCTCATGTGAGAGAGAACATGTAAATATGCAATAATTTTGTTTTAAAAAAATCGTCTGCAGTTTGAAAATTATTGACTAATTATATTTAAAGGCAGGCTTTTGATGAAAAATTATATTTGGCAACCATGCTGGCGTATATGTGGGCAAAAAAAAAAAAAATAGCGAATATTGCGGAATATAGGATCGTATGACTAGAGTAATATTTTTTCTAACAGTTTCTCACAAAATATGCATTTCGGACTAGATCATGCCATTGCAGGTTATGAAATAATTGATGAGTATTGCCAAGAGCTAATTAGCTCTTGGTATTGCCGACAATTTCACTGCAATGGTCAAAGGTCGTTAATTGATTTTAATGTGGCTAATTATATGCCCCGTGTTACACATTCTTGAAGCTGCTATCAATGATGCTCGTGATTATATCTCGTGTTTGTTTATAAATTGTGCAATTGCTGCAAGTACTGCAATAATTGCGTAATTTCACTCATGTATTTTTTTTCACTTGGAGAGTGAAAGTTATGGGCTGAAATGGTCCTTACCTTTCTCCATAACTTTCACGTTAAATATTCTGTCAACAGAGTCGCCTTGTTAGAGCAGCTCCTATAGTATTGATCATTTTTCGTGTAAACAGAAAAATGGGTTACTTCGAGACAACTTTGCGAAATGCTTTAAATTATGCAAAGTCAGTTCTTATTGCATATTAATATTTCCTGCATCTTTTTTAAAAATATGGTTGGTCCACTTCCGAGGCGTACAATACGGCGTAATTAGGACTCATTTACATTGTATTGGTTCCTGTTAACTTTGGCTATTTCATTTCCGACTCGTCATTGCGGATTTTGCAGCATTTTCGCAAATCCGTGACTAGGACTGCAAATGCGACAGAATTTGCACTATATGTTTGCGAAGTAATTAACGAGACTGTGCCCATAACAATGCGGCTAGTTACTCCTTTTTTTAAAAATAATCTTTATTTAAGAGTGTGTATTGATCATCTACTTTTTTTTCTGTCCATTCAGGCAACATGGCAACGCTGGATGATGAGGTGACGTCACAAGGCGCGAGTTGCGAAAATGATGTGGATGTGGAAACTACTGATGATGCAGGGGCCGCCCAGGGGCAAGGGGAGGGCGAACCTGAATTGCCAGAGGAAGAGGTCAAAGAAGAAGTTGCGGTCAAGCAGGAAGAGGAAGAAAAGGGAGAGCCGGATGAAGCCACCCAACCAGGTACGTACTCTGCGTAACGTGTAATGTCACCACCTGACTGTTGCTGTTTCATTGCAGATGTGCAGAATGGTGAGACTGAACCAGAAATGGTGAAGGAGGAGGACTTTGTGTGGGAGGATTACCTGGACTGGTCTGAGTCCGAGTCTGTACCGCAAACTGCTTTCAGTCATGTGGAGCAGTCCCTACAGAGCGGATTTCAGGAAGGGATGAGGGTTGAGGTGGCTCATCCGACACAAGGAGCAAATGACTCTGATCCCGATTCATACTGGGTAGCGACTGTCGTTATGAGCTGTGGTCCGTTGCTGCGGCTCAGGTTGGTGGGCCGCCCGCCAGATGACCGCTCACAGGAGTTTTGGTGTGATGTGACCAAAGGACAGCTACGACCTCTGGGATGGGCAGTGTCGCATGGAAAGACCTTGAGGCCCTTTGAGAACTGCACGGAGGAGGATCCGGATCCGGCTGCTCGTTCAGTTCCAGCCCACCTGTTGAGTGGTGAGGGCCTGAATGCTGTGGAGCGGGTCAGACAGGGCATGAAGGTCGAGGTGGAAGATCGGAACGCACCGTACAAACTGTGGGTCGGCACAATTGTTGAAAATGTAGGAGGGCGTCTGTTGATACGGTACGACACTCCAGGCGATCCGCCTAAGGACTTCTGGCTGTTTTACCTCTCGCCGAGGCTGTTTCCAGTTGGGTGGGGTCGGGAACGTGGGCCGCCATGGAGCTATGGTCCACCCATTGATTCAGCCCATGGACCAGAGGAGTGGGATGCAGTCATGGAAATGGCTAAAGAAGACGCACGCAGGACACCCTTGCCAGCCGACCTGTTTGAACGGGAAGACACAGGAACAGATCATGAGTTGAGTGAAGGAGGATGGGTTGAAGCAATTGATCCACACGGCCCTCGCATTACAATCGAAAAGGCACAGGTCGTTAAAGTCAGTGGAAGCAGGGTGCAGCTTGAGGCTAACGGACAACGCTGGTGGTGCATTGCACCGCATCCATTTATACTCAAAGCAAAGGACACCTGTGGAGTGCAAAATGCAGATGGCCCAAAGACGAAGTCAGATGAACCTAGTGCGAATGGTGCTCCAGTTGTTGATGGTGCTAGTGATAAGAACCACACAACTGATGAAGTGCACAACACCACTTGGCCAGACGCTACTGAGCTAGGGTTTGAAGCAAACATGCGACTGGAAGCTGCGGACCCTCTCGACCCATCTACAATTGGTGTGGCCAGCGTAGCACGTATCACAGGCCACCTGGTTTGGCTTGAACCGGAATGGGCCTCACGGGAACCATTTGCCTGCAGCACTGCCACCTACGACATGTTCCCAGCTGGGTGGTGTGAGACCAATGGCTACCAATTACGTACGCCACTACAGCGACCACCTGTGGGCCGACCCAAGGGCCGTAAAGATGCTCCGCCCCCACCACCTCCGCAAGAAGAAGAAGAATCACATCGATCATGGTGCCCCAAAATATACTTTAACCCACAGTGCTACTCTGGCCCATTCCTGTCAAAGGGTAAACTCACCCAACTACCAAAGTCAGTTGGACCAGGTCCTGTGTCACTAGTAATGAGAGAAGTACTGGGAATGCTAGTTAGTGTTGCATATAAGTCAAGTCGCGTTCTACGTGAGATCCAGTCTGAAAGTGAAACCGTACCTGGAACACACACTGCTATACTGAAGGCAAAGTACAAGAGCAACTGTTACCGTGCCAATGTCTCAGTGGTGACATCGGCCGAACGAGTGCCAGACTTTTGCAGGCAAGTGTGCCGCCGATTGTTGTGCTGCCCACACTTGTTTGGACCTGAGCCAGTTCCGGAAGTGCACTGTGCTGAAAATTGTGCGAGATTGGCCAAACAGAGGTTTGCGGAGATGCGGGCAATTTCTGGAAAGAAGAAGGTGGGCCGCCCCTGTGGTACCAGTAGCAACATGGTGCCGAAGCCAAAGAGGAAAAGGGGCCGTCGGAGGTTTGGGAAAGCTGCAGCTCCACCAATGGCTGTTATGTCAGATGGTAAGTTAACATATCACCTTGCTAAACTCTCCTTGCAAACTATACACATGTAATTATTAAACTTTAAAAATATTTTAGATGCAGCAGGTGCAGAGAGTCCAATCCAGAATCCGACTATTGGAGCTGCGCCTGGTGTTGGAAGTGGTAAGAAGCGAGGTATGGCAGCACTAGCAGACGACGACGAAGAAGATGAGGAGAAAGGCAAGGTGGAGCCCAACAATAAGAGGCGTTACGTGAAGCGAGAGTTCCCCCGCTCGGAAATCAAGACCAGAGGAGCAAAGCTGCCCAATTTTGCCCTCCAGATGAGAGCCTCCCATTGGCTTCCCAGGAAGAGGTCTGCCTCCAATTCAGAGAGCACTTCCACAAACAGCTCGCAGAGCAGTGGGAGAGGGTAAGTTTAACTACACAAACTCAAAGGGTGGAATAGTGAGACGAAAAAAAACAAAAAACACATGAATTACAAGTGATGCAAAATTCATTCTATAGATTATCCCAAGTGACGATGAGTTCTCATGACTTTTTTTTCCGTAGCACTCCTGCAAGGCAGACGAAACTACATGTGCCCAAATCAGAAGATGGAGCTTCCCTTGCCAGTCCCAGACTTCCTCCAGCCCTGGGTCCTCCTCCAGTGGGCCACTCCCCAGTCGAGCCACCGCCCCCAGTACTAGAGTCGAACCCATTGACCTGGAGCGCGGAGGATGTGTGCAACTACCTTCGTCGTCAGGAAGACAGCTGCAAGCAAATGGCCAAGCGCCTTCAGGAGGAAGAGGTGGATGGAAGAGCCTTCTTACTGCTCAACCTTCCGACCCTGCAGGAACACCTAGGGATGAGGCTGGGCCCAGCCGTAAAGCTGTGTCGTCATGTAGAGAAGGTTAAGCTAGCCTTCTTTACACAATATGCATTTTCAGGTCATAACCAGTTGTAATCAGAATTATCATTGTTCTCTGCATTTCGATTAATTTACATGGAAATTGGTACCTGCAGATATTTGGTGGAATTTTACATTTGTTATCAGTCATTTCTTCTATTGTTATCGGAAAAGCTCAACAGGATGGGATTTTTCTGCTGTTGGAAGTAGTATTTCGTGCATTTTTCTCGCCTTGTATTTTTAGTAGTTATTGATTTGGTTTTTTGTCTAACAGCATTACGTCATGTATGAACAGTACATTTTGGGTTTGTTTTTTATTGCTATTGTTGCATGTGTATGGTTTTGCATAGTGCTTACTCTTTTATTGTACTAGCACTATCTGAGCACGTTTAAGACCAATGTATCTTGGCACTGTACGACCTTCAGCACTTGAGCAATTGATGAAAGTTAGAAGCACTGTCACCTTGCAAAAGTGCTAGTGTTGTGCTCAACTTCACGGATACATTTGGCTAACAATTTGTTTTACTTATATTACGTTAACGAGACCAAATGGAGTTTTGGCTGTAATTGAAAGCATCCATTACAAGAAGATAGTATGGCTGCTGGACATTTTGTGGGTAGTTATTATTTTCATAAATTATTAGAATATGATCTGTTCGTTTTTTTGGACAATGATAAGTTCTGTGGGCTGTCAACTCTGGGAATACAGAGGTTTGAGTTTTGTACTGTTGGTCCATAACATTAATTACGTTTACCTGGTGTACAATGTAATGATTTTTGGTATAATTTTCTGCTAGTCATGTTGAAGCTGTTTTGTTGGTAGGCTACCATACTAAAAAAATTTTTTGTATCGATTGATTGTTTATCAGCAGCCACAAAAGTGCAGATGGTTTATTTAGTGAATCGCGAAAGATTTGATTTAATTTGTTATAACAATGCCTTCCCGTTTTTGTGACATAATCGTGATGTGAAGTCTGCAGTTTTTTTTTTGCTCATGCTGTAGACTTGGACTGATTAATGTGCGTATATAAATTTTACGTTAGCAATAATTTATATTCCTGGTGCTCCGTTCTTCACTATGGCAAGTTCAAACCTGCCGCCCAAAGAGCTGCCGCCATTCCCCTGTGTGCTCAATATACAGTTGCCACAGCAACCACTGTATGTGTGTTCAATATTTTTTGGGAAGGAAACATGTCCGATCAAGAAGCCAAAGTTGAAGCTGTGCCCAGCAAGGTCGAAGGTCAGCAGCTGAACCCAAATGAAGAGGACAGCCTTCAAAGGGAGCGGAATTGTCGAGAGTGGAAGTTAGAGTGGCCTGTATTCACACGTTTCCATGTCAACCCCTTCAGGCCACATGATTCATGTACGTGGTGTAATAAGTGTAGGCCTGCCACGGCATAGGTGTAGATGGCTCCTAATAAAAATTGCTCCTCTACATATAATGTTCTCATTTATTTTGGCCACAGTGAGGCCCATTGCAAGGAAGCCAACTGAGCCCGCTGAGCTCCCTAGTGAAGTGAAGGGTGGCCGTAAAGTCAGTTGGCAGCTGCCAGAGAGATCACATAAAACATGTGTAAGTATCGCAGGGTAAGTCACTTGTACAAGCCACCAAAGACAATATTAAAGTACAATGAACTTTGAGAAAGATAATTGTGCGAATTGTTGTCAGTGCTTGAGGCTTCGCTAGACTGCACCTTTTGTCACATGTTTCTATATCACAGGTGACAACAGCTCAGGAGATAGGTCGTTGTGCTAACATCCACCTAAGCGACCGGCACTATCTCACCAGGCTGGATTTCCGTATCAAGAAGAGCCAGTTTCCCATTGGGAGTTGATAACCCTGAACAGAACGGCTGTTATTTGCTCCCAAGTTGCAGCATAATTCTATAGTTTCATTGAAAATAATATAGTTGTTACAGAAATAGTCTATGTACCATTATTAAGAGTCAATATAGTTTATTGTGCAGACAGTTTGTGACACCTCCATAATTGTTCTGATGCAAATAATTGGATGGATATCATGGATAGTAATAATTGCTTTGGTGTAAAGATGTATTTAAATAATTTAAAATGCAATTCATCTTTACACTAAAGTTAATTCAAATTAAAAATCAAGTGAGCATAGAGGGATGCATATATGCCAGAATATATTATATTTGCGTCTAATTTTCTTTGTAATGAGGCTATGTACACCAATATAATGACATCTCTACGTCTGGCCAAGTTCACCCCAGACGTTTGTCACAATAATAATTACGAAACATCCTGTATGATGAACGTATGTGCAATATATTGTCGCATAGGCGTCATGTGTTGCAGTCCTTTTATTTTGTCTTATCCCCATATTTCAAGACCACATTTTTACAGTCCCTAGATGTTCGTGATATACCGCAGCATTCTCTAAAAAAGATCATAGATCGCCCTATGACGTGGAAGTTTCCGAGACCCCTATCATTACCCGCCTGCACGTGCTCCAAACCTAACACGCATTTTGATAATGGCCTTGCAATGTGTCCGATCCTTGAAAACAATTTTCGCGGAAAAAAATAATAATCCCAAATTCGAGCAATCTGGCATCACCGTAATTAATCGTCACTTGCTCATTATGTACATGGACAGGAATAACGTACGTTTGCTCCAACCATGTGTTATCTCTGAACTGAACTTGCGTGAACCGCGTCATTATTATAATATTAGGCCTATATTATTAAAACAGGAAGTTATGCTGATGTGCATCATCGAAGCGTCGATTACGTCACAACTAATTAAAAATTTAATAAAGAGGGTAATACCACTGGTAGTTATTTACTGCTAACTTATTAGCAGTACCATTGCCATCAATAACACCGGTACTGTTTAGCACTTAGCAAATTCACTGTAGCTGTGGGTCGCGTAGGTTTTGAATTTTCGTCTCCACCGCAAGTCTCAGGCCAAGATAACGCGGCCGCAGACCAAGAAAAACACGAGCGAATCGAGTAAATTTCTAGACCTGAGTCGTACGGTGGATACAAAATTTCCAACCCGCCCGCGGGTGGAGTTTTCATCTCCACCGCAGGCCGCAGACCAAGAAAAAACACGAGCGAATCGAGTAGATTTCTAGACCTGAGTCGTACGGTGGATACGACGAAATTTCCAACCCGCCCGCGGGTGGAGTTTTTATCTCCGCCGCAGGCCGCAGACCAAGAAAAAACACGAGCGAATCGAGTAGATTTCTAGACCTGAGTCGTACGGTGGATACGACGAAATTTCCAACCCGCCCGCGGGTGGAGTTTTCATCTCCACCGCAGGCCGCAGACCAAGAAAAAACACGAGCGAATCGAGTAGATTTCTAGACCTGAGTCGTACGGTGGATACGAAATGTCCAATTTTTCCACCCAAAGCGATATAGATAGTGGAATAATTTTCGTCTCCACCGCAGGACTCAGGCCAAGAAAACGCGGCCGCAGACCAAGATAAACACGAGCGAATCGAGTAGGCCTGCGCCCCTAGTATGCGAGCGAAGCTATTATTATGATGATGATGATGATGATGATGATGATGATGATGATGATGATGATGATGATGATGATGATTATTATTATTATTATGGAGTTGCGCACTTGGGTGTTTGACCTCTTTGACCGCTGCCTCCTTGTCGAACTACCCCGCAATCCCGTCCGATTGGCAGATGCGATGCCACGCCCCCGCTTCTGGACAGGGAGACAGTGACCGATTGCACGCGATCGGGACGCGACTCGACCCCGCCTCAACCCCCTCTGGCATTAAAAAAAAAAAGTACCGTATTGCGCCTCCAAAACAAAACCGTACCGTACTGCTGTTGTCACCTGCGCGCGCACATCTCCGCACTCCTGCCCGCACTAAAACCCGGGTGGATGAGGGTCCGCGTCTGAGGCGCAATTGGCCTCCAGGTTTTAGTGCTTGGTGGGCGTGGCTTGTGTGTGGGGCGGATCCGGATCGATCTGCTCTGGAGGGGGGGGTCAGTTGCAACCGGATCGTTGGCGGGGTGTGACCCTCCCTCTGTTTGTGGTAGTCGCTCTCTCCCGTTCGGGCCGCTCACTCCTTTCCCTTCTCCCGGTGGAGCCACACCCCAAGTCAGTGTCCGTGGAAGACCCGGCTTTTTAGTTAGGAGGTGGATCGTGTGCTGGAATCGGTCAACAAAAAGGGCCTCCCGCCCCACGGTGTGGTGGTTCTGATGGACGAGGTGTTGGCCCCGGGGCGAGCCAGGGGATGTCCGCGCCGAACAGTGGCAGTGGGGGCAGCCCCGCCTCGGAGACTCCTATTCTCAGGCTGGCCAGACACTTCGACTGCTTCTACCTCAATGGTAATGTTGTCAACACTATACTTGACATATCTGTAGCAATGTGACATGATTTTGGAGACACAATCTGGTCAATTCTAGTATTTCTATCTGGCAGATGACTCAACCTAACAAGTGCAAGCCACGTCAGCCTGTACATGCCATTTGCAGGATAACACGTCTAATGACAAACCAAGGCTGCGCAGTTGAGCGTACAACAGACTTGAGCGATTTGCCCCTTTGTGAAAGCCAACAATCACATAGTATTTGTCACACACCTTACTTGTAATATGTAAGTGGAGGCCCACACGATAGGGGCTCACACATTATTGATTACGAATACAACATTAAAGTTTTAGTCAGTCATTACAGGGAGTGTGGGCTAGGTGTTTGTATTGAACACCTTGTAGTTACATAACAGCTCAACGCTGGTTGTACTCACACTTGGCAGACAAAGGGAAATGGGTGTTCGTCGTCTTAATCAACCGAAAGGGAAAAGATTCGGTCATATTTTTGAGATGGTCAGTTTATTCCGATGCTGATGCAAATAGTTGCATCAGCCGAAAGTGATTCATACCCCAAGCTAGTTATGCTTTAATTGCCCCCTTTTTTATGTTGAGTGGTACTTTGCAGCGAGTTAGGTGAATCTGGCACAGGATTACATTTCCGCTGCTGACATAATCTAAATATAACTGACCCAGAAACAAAGTCTCATCACATGTAGAGCTTAGCAGGTCGTTATTCATGTGTTTAAACACAGGTTAGTGGTCCGCTGCAGGTTGCTTGTAATTTTTATGAGCGCCCCGCTTGGCCAGAGCAGCATATGGTGCCAGACTTTTGAACTCCAGACTTGAACCCCCCGCAAGCAGAATCTTCAACTAAGAAAATTGGGGCCAATAAATTAATCATGGGGCGGTTATCACTCCAACTTTAGCAGTCCTTGACTTAAAGAAAAACTTGTTGAAGACGTAAACAAAATAAAGGACGTTCATGAAAGATAGTCATAAATTGAGTTTTTGTAATATTTTTTTTACATTTTCAAATTGTTAATTTCCTCTGCCGCAAAGAAGTTATCCAAGGTTACATGTGCTGAAATTTTGGCACCATCTGTGCTTAATTATTAGATAACAATCCTTTCGTGTTTGAATCACTTAAGCTACATTAAATATCTTGATTTAACAGCATGGTGTGTTTCAGTGGAATATTTAAGGTTGACAGGAAAAGTGACTGTTATGACATGCTGTGAACGTGGATAAATCAATTCCACATGTCATGTTGCATTCATGCAGTATTGATTGATGGCAGACGTTTAGCAATGCGGAAGGAAATGTACAAGGAGGTTTTTTGGGAGGCGAGACTGAGAAACATAAAGCTGGATGTTATTCTGGCTTGATTCCAACCCCCTTTGGTGTCTTCGGTTTCGTACTGTGATTCGCACGTGACGTCCTCTAAATATGTGCAGGCTAATTAGCCACAGTTTTGCATGGCCTGCACTCTGGCAAGGTGACCAGCTATAAAAATTGGCAGCTAACCCCTCTTGTGTAACAGTCTGGTTTTGCGACTCCAGCAAGTCTGTGATATAATGGCCTGTTTATGTTGTGTATTTGTAGTCAAACATGCGTAACTCAAAGTTGCATCGACTAGGGTATGTAAAGATTGTAATGAACAGGAGCACAACAATAATACAGATGTATGGTGCACTGCAATAATTAGTTATTTAACCACCACAGGATTCCAGTCTGGTCACTGCCGCCCGTTCATAATCGAGGGTCACCAGGTGGGACTCGTCCGTCCGGATGTGTTCCGTGAGCTGCAACGATACTCGGACGTGTTCCGGGTCTATCCTGATGCTGTGGAGCTGAACCCTTCTTTTGCCACCTATGAGGAGAGGAGCCGCAGAGTAGATGAAGTCCTGAGGGACTTCAGAAAGAATGACACCTTTGTCACGCTCAAGGGATGGAGGGAGGAATGCTACGAGGTTAAGGCGGGATTTGATGATCCTCCGCTCATGAAGATGGAAAGATCAGCCACTTGTAAGTTACTTGTGGAATTATGTGGCATGCATAATTATGAAATGTGGAAGTTCTACTTCTGTTGTAACATGCAATACGAGGGAAATGCTTATTGACTGTATTTCTAGGTTTGTTTGGGATTCGTCAGTATGGAGTGGACATTAACGGGTATGTGCGTGATCCTGAGCGGGGCCTGTGCGTGTGGATGCAGCGCAGGGCATCCACCAAGCAGACCTGGCCTGGCAAGCTGGACAATATGGTCGCAGGAGGACTGTCAGTTGGGTTCAGCGTGTTGGAGACTGCTTTGAAGGAGGCTGAGGAGGAGGCTGCCATTCCTGCTGACATACTAAGAGGGCTGAAACCATCGGGATCAGTCTCCATCTTCTTTGAGAGCGAGCGCGGACTCTTTCCGAACACGCAGTTTGTCTTTGACCTAGAGCTGCCAGCTGACTTTGTGCCCACCAATATGGACGGAGAAGTAGAGTGCTTTTATCTCCTGGAGGCACAAGTAAGCGTTCTTGTCTAATTCCACTCTCTTACTTCCACAGAGGCCAAATCCAACAAGATATTTATCTTGTCTGTTTTGTTCCTTAGGAGGCGCTGCAGAAAGTCCTTTCGCCGGAGTTCAAGACCACTAGCTGCCCAGTGGCCCTTGACTTCTTCATCAGGCATGGGGTCATCACTCCGCAGAATGGTACCCTACTCAGTTTATTGTTGCCTGCTTGTTTTCGTGCTTGTTTCGTAGCCGGCTAGATTAGTAGCAAGCCCTGCAATCTTTGGTGTAATCCGGTTGAAACAGGACAATGAAATGATAAGTGTGGCTCTCACCTAAATAGCCGCTTTTAAAGCTGGAACAATTGAAAGGCCAGCAAAGTGTAACGATGGCAAGGAATGCTAAAGGTTAATAGAAACTTGCGGATTAAATCCATTGGAACTGCAAATGCCCATTCAAAATTATGAGGACCATTTACATTCAATATTTCGAATTATATGGATCTTGATTTTTTTGGGTGTACATTTGATCACATCTACAACAGAAATACAGATGTTGATTCATAGTGTGCGTGAATGAGAAAAAAAAATGTGCAGAGTACAGAGTTGTATGATCATACCCTTCTTGAAATGAGACATTGATGTAAACCAAATGGTTAGAAGGCACTGCCTGTTGCTGTTGTCTAGTGAAAGAAAGCATTCATGCAGATCCAAGCCACATGTTGGTGGCTAGATTACAATATAAAATGAGCTTGAGCCATTTTAGGAAGCCTTATGCGCATTAATTTAAACTGGGGGGATGGATCAGAGCACATTTGGAGTGAATGATAAACACTGTTACATTCTTTGGTTAGATCCGGAGTTTTTTTACTCTTTCATGCACCCTACAAAAGTGGCTCAATGAGACATTAGGTGATGACCAAGTGCAATTCCTTTGTTAGTCCTGACGTCTCCGGTGAGGTAGTTTAACGTCATTACTTCTCAAGGACAACTTCTTCTGAGGTGTAACACGCATGTCTGCTCCTTGATCTGCATTTTGCAGGAGGCATAAACTTTTCTTTGTTCCAAGCTGCAAAAATATAGTGCATTGAACTGGCTGCTTGAAGTTCAGTAATATCTGGGACACAATAAAAGTGTACCCCTTGCACTGCTAGTCAAGATATTGCTGCAGCAAAAAAACTGGATTATGTAATATACTGTTTTGATGAGTGGGAATTAGGGTTATCAGAACAGCTGATACCAGGAAAACATGGACATAAATATTAAGGCGATAACTCTTGCTGCCAACAGTTGACATGGCAAGAGGTGTGAGGTTACCAAAATAGTGCATGTCCACAGGGAAGTTTTCATGGCATCACGTCAAGTGACATCATGACTCTGGTAATAATTTAATGAGTCACATCTGTGGAAGATGCAGGGCAAAGTGCAAATCGTGCTGGTTGGATGAAATTGATAAAACATTGCCAGTACTTGGCTTATATCACTGGGCCACACTGGCAAAGGCTTGATTTTTGGCTGTAGCTAATTAGCCTTTGATGCTTTGAAAATTGCTGAAGTGTTTGAATAGATGATGCATTACGAACCTATTTATGATGACATCCTGTTTTTTCCCCCCCCCCAGAGCCGAACTTCCCGCAGCTGATGGAGCTGCTGCATGTCCCTCTGCAGACGCTCTACTCCGTCTCCCGTCACTCGTCGGCGCACAATGGAAACGGACTCTAGGATAGTTCATAGGTCTCAAAGCAGCCCCTCAAAACACACGACTTGTAAAATGTACTTAGTAATGTGTGATTCCCCCTTCCTTTCCATCCCTCCCCCCCCTTCCCTTCCTTCACCCCTCCCTTAAAAATTGTCCTCTGTAAATAATAGGTGCCTTTGAAGAACCTAGGTGAAAGATATTTCAGCGTATTTCCTTTCCCATCCCTCCCTGAGAGGCACATTAAATTTAATGGCATTGCGATTGAATGTTCAAAGGGGATTGGGGGTAGTTGGCTCATAAAATTCCATTGCGGAGGGGAGTTGAATTTTTTGTACAGACCACAATTGACACAATTGTAATTTTTTAAAGAAAACACTCAACCTTTGTATGATCTCAAAGGTTGGGTGTTTTTTGTGTACATTTTGTGTATATTTAAATGATGTGATTTTTAATTAGGCGTGGTGTACTCAGCAAAGTACTAGGCGGGTAGCATTTCCACTCTGGGGATGGATTTACGTACTTGGAGGTGGTAACACTACCTGCCTGATAAATTGGTTGAATGTGCCCGGGGTTAGCTTCCTCCTCCCCTCCTTACCTCCCTCTCCCAACCCCTGTAATGTGTCTCAGCATTTTATTTCGTACCTGTACATAATTATTATAGGCTTTGTTATGAATAGTAGTGGAGTTTAGATTTTTTTAATACGGAGAAAACCCGCAGATGTGATGTGAGAATTGTTCTTTATTTTAGTTGTTGTAAATTTACCATGTCAGCCACATGTCATTGTTGTAATTTTTATTATTTCAAGGGTGGGGTGTGGGGAAAGGGGGGGGAAGGTTTTTATGGGGGAGGGTTTAGGTGGGATTTAAAAAAGGCAGGGTTTACGCTGAGCAATCTAGTTTTAGGGGAGTTGACGTGACAAGTTGTCGTTATGAAAAGTTCGAGTGAGCTGTAGCAGCGACAAGTCGTAGGTTGTACGACTTGCGCTGCTACTGCATGTACCACCTGTGCTATTATCTGGACTCGTTGTTGCGTCTTGTTGTCCTACTAGTCACTCCGTGCGAACTCTGCCTCTAGCGGGAGGGCCCAAGGTTCGCCAATTAAGTAATTAACAACGTAAAGCTAGTCATAGAGAAAGTTCCTTTTAATTTTTTGTTAATAATTAAAAAAGAAAGGTATGCCAGTATTGCTTGCTCACAATATTGAACTTCGGGCCTGGGAAAGTATTGTTACAAACCCCCCTCACCCCCAGCATTACTGCCAAAGTACATTCCAGTAGCATCATTTTCATAGATCTGCCCTTTTTGAACAGACCCACCACAATCTGTAATATTGAATATTGTAAATACAGAACTTGTCATGTAAATTTTCAAAGGGCCACTGCGGAAATAATTCGAAGGCGATGCAATGCAGTTGGAGGTCAGACAAAAAGGGCAAGCAATTTTTTGTTGGTAATGCAGCCGCAGCTTCACCTGCCACCAGCTTTTTGACACTTAATTTTGGCCTGCTTTAATATCAGGGCAGCGAATAATTAGCAGCTGACTTAGGATTGCCTGTTGGGCAACGAGGGTGTTCCTGGCAGCAAGAGAGTCGCAGGTGGGAGTCAATTGTCGGGCGTAACGTGGCTAAGGCGGCCTGTAAATAAGGTGCAATGGAAACTCGTCACTGTGTTTCTCCAATAAAAGGTGGTATTCCATCAGGCAACTTGTCGTGTTTCATTTTTTATCACACGTGCTCTTGCGTCTGAGGAGGAGTGTCACTTCACAACTGCCGTCGACTTAGTAAGGAAAAACAAAAATAACTTCTCAAAATCCAAAGGAAAATGTTTATTATCACACACAGATTTTCAGACTGTAAAACTACCCTTTTTGATACTTAGCACCAATGTTGTTGAGAATCAGCAATTGTCTTCATTCCTTCTATAATAGGACACTTTTCGTCCTCTGTTCAGGTACTGTGCGAATCGATTCGCAAACAATGTACTTAAAAAAAAGCACAAGTCGAGATCAATTAGATGTAGATAAGCCAATGACTACTGCTTCTCAACAAACTTTTAACCCTGCTTATTGACAATACATTTTATCACATCGTTTTTGTTACTTCGTCAGATACAACAACTATTTAGCTGGAAAGAAATTTCCCATTTTTGCCATTCCCAATGGTAGCTGATAATCAAGTAGGAATTTTTCCAGGTGGCCAATGAACGTACTCTGCAGTATAAAATCACCCTGATGCAGAGACTACAAGCAGCAGAATTACACACTCGAGGTAACACCAACAGTTACGATATGTCCGAGATTCATTTACTAAAATATCAAGATACAACGAGCAAAATCCTACTTCTCCAACATGTACCCAAAAAATTAATTTATCGCCCCATTTTTAGATTCACAATCAGAAATTTATGATGTTACACTATTACAGTGTATTGCAATGGGCGTGAATAATTAACATTATGTCGTACATTAACTTCGTTACCAGTAAGAAAATTTAGCAAGGCTCAAAAACTATCCCTCCATTAACAAGAATATGCACACACTATAATAAGAACCAATGGATGGCAATAAATAACTGCAAACAGAAATGCATATTAATATCAAAATCCCCTTTGCCTCATTAAATGCATTCCTAGTGGCCATGTGTTGTGGTATATACCAAGTATGACCTGATTACGCTTGCCTTCATGCAATTAGACCTACAAAATTGTAAATCAACCGGTGCCATCTGTCTGCCTGGTCCAAGTACGCTGGGTGTCCTGCATCCTCCAGCTCAACCACTTTGGAGTTTGGCAGCTTCGACAAGTTGTCTCTTGACCTGTGACCCAGACCCTTGTCTCTGCTGCCATACACAATCAGCGTCGGGGTGTGGACGTCCTTCAGCTTGGCTCCAAGACCATCCGTCCCAACTGGAGCCACCGGTATGTACCCTTTTGGAGCACAGTCCGGGTTGGAGGTCACAAAGGGCACCGAGTACCCGCCGCTCATCGAGGGCGATACCAGCACATAGCCAGACGTACACAGGCCTAATGTTGAAACAAGTTCTGACATGAACTTTGTCTTGTCTCCTCGAAACTGGTCACGGGTCTTCCCATAACCTGCAGGTATTAGTAACAAGTGCTTGGTAATCCCGTCAAGAGAGGACCACATATTAGCCCGAGAACAAACCTGGAAGATCAACTGCGATCGTCCGGTGTCCTGCAGCAGACATAATCTGGATGGTCCCGAGATCCAGCCATGTCTTGGATGAAAACGCAGCTCCATGCAGCAGAAGGATGGCCACATGTGTCGCATCTCCAGGCGCCTCCAGGTAATGCATGTTCACACCCTGACAAAACGCACCGTATTAATCCCACACATACACTGATCGCAACCTTGACCTCACCATGATGCTCATCTGCTCCGTCTTAACCTGCACGCCCTTTGCCCTTGTCACAACCTCGGACGGAACCTCCATCTGGTACAGGTCAGCGAACCTCCACTTGTCGCTCGCATCCGACATCCCTTTCCTCGCAGAAACCTGAAACCATGAGACAACAGCACACAATTAGCTTCAGATTATGATTATGATTATTCCAATTAAAGCGCTGCGTGACAGCTTCACGCTTCGGCGTACAGCGACCTTCCTGTAGTCCGTCCTCTCCTGGTCCGTGTCCCTGGTGAGTCTTCTCCAGGAGACGAACAGGAGGGAGCTGATGCCCACGAACAAGAAGAATCGGCCCACGGTCGAAGCAGGGCTGGCCATCACTTGCTAAGTGCTCTCTGTACACTTCACCTGAATGTTGTTACCATTGGGCCGCATCCGAATTCACATGGGCCGCGACCGAATCATTTTCGCAAAATAATTAAATTATGATTAAGCCTCATTGTTTGCCAATTAAATAATAAGAAAAAGGCCTATTTAACATTCTGGTGGAGCTTATGGTTTATAACAAATTAATGTTTTTTGCTAGTTGGCTAGTTGGCCGTTTGTGGCTTCGGGCGCTAGTTACCCACGAGACATGCTTGCACATGTCTTTGTTTACTTGCACGACATGCACGAACGTCATTCCAGGTCATACTGGAGAACTGGAGGAGACCAGAGTTGGGTAGAATTTGGCTCCGGTTACCCTGCACCATCCTGAGCAGGTGGAGGTCATGTTTGACTGAGGGGTCGGAGACAGGGACACTTTTGAAGGTTTCCTGTAGGACCGGAAGAACAAGGGGTCTCCTATACCCTAATGGCACTATTTACTGGATGGCTCTTTTGTGCCAGGCCAAACCAGCCACAACCATGATGCTGATCCCAGGGGGCCACAAGAGCTTTCCTCGCTGGACGTAGAGGCATGCAGAGATGGATCCAGGAAAGTCGCTGAGAGCGATTTTCGACAAAGAGAGTGCTACTGGGACAGGATGAATGCATATACTGGAAGAATTTCAGCTCTGATGTAACTAAATACTTGCTGTACTACATGTAATAATGTATTATTATTTACCTTTGATGCCATGTTGAAGCATTGCATGATAATTATGTGATTTATTATGCTCAACAATTTCCCTTTCCCTTTTCCCATAAAGCAACCAGCAATTATTTCATTTTGTTGTTTTGCAGGGACCCACAGGCTGCAGTGCTTGTTAGGTTTTCCCAACGAAAGCGCCATGGGGAAGAGGCGGAGGATGGCCTTGCCATTACTGGCCCAAAATACAGAGGAGTTTGCAGGTGGAACTTCTCCAGTTCTGCCTGATCGCTAGTGGGAGGCCCTTCTATCTGGCCGAGAGGAGCTGCCCAAGTTGTTGTCACTTCAGTGCTTTTCCAGGCACCGAGGACAGTGGAGGTGGGCTGCTAGGTGACGTTCGGCTCCACATAGACGGAACATTCGAGACAGCTCTGCAAATGTTTGACCAGCTTCTAACCGTAGCTGTTTCAGCCCATGATTATGTGAGTTTTTGTTGTTGTTATTAATAATGCACATGCAAAAAATTAAAATCCTGTGTCATCCCTATTATTATAAAGCTCAATATTGGTACGTCATGTTTTGAATTGCGTTGTTGACTCTGTTGTTATAGAGGCAGGCTTCGCTGTCAACAATCAAAAGAAAGGATCTTCCTTCCTAACTCACGTTCGAAAATAATCAACATTCCATAATCAACAATGTAAAATCGGGCAGGTTGTTACAGAAGTGGATAAAGATAAAACTGTATTTCTAAACAGTCGCATTCGAATGTGCACAGTTGGAATGTGCAGATCAGTCAATCTCCATCTCCCATCCACTCCTTCACCCTCCCTCCCTCCTGTTCCATACCTCTTCCCCCTCCCTCAGACGATCAGCACTGCGCGTGCTCAAGTTCAAACACTGCCTCTTGCCGGGAACGTGCGGGTGCACTTGAATGGGGACTCATCAGCCGCCGATCTTGCAAGTGTGCTGCTGGAGATCGGACACTGGCAGGAATCATATGGCAGTGACCGATGTGCATTATGAGGGCAATGTTGTTCAGGCTGTGAACATGCACTAAAATGAGCTAACTTGCCCATACATTTCATGTGAGCCAAGAGTATCTATAATATTAAAATCCTTGCGGGCGTTGGCCGAGCCCTCTGATTGGTCCGCCCCCATATTGTTGCCGCCACCGCTTTCTATTGGCCCCCGTTACTACGATGCATTGTTACCATGGTGCCTCCAATTGGCCCCGTTCCGATCATGCGCAATGGGTGGGAGAACGCCACAGTCGCTGGCTGGACGTCAACGAGGACGCATCTCCTCTCCCGTGAAGACCCCTCCACCCTTCCACCTTCCTCCGCCCACGTCTTCACGGTGACCTCATAACAGGGGAGGGGGAAATGGAAGCCGTAAACAAGCCGAACATTGGACTACGGTCGATCGGTGTTTATCGGTGCAGTGGTGCTATAAAACTGCCAACTTTGTGGGCGTTTATAAAGCAAAATAATTTCAGTTTTTTAACATTTTGACGACGGAGTTTTTGAGCCATTGCCTTACCCGAGGGCCTGAGTTCTTTTTCCCCTTTTCCGGAAATTTGATGAAGAGTGATATTTTTAATGAATAATAATCCGCGGACTGCCCGGATTACCTATCGTTGCCTGATCAAAATGACACTGTGATCCATTTTTGAGGGGGGAAGAGGTCAAATTACGACCTCACCAATTTTCTTGAATTCGGTGCATTGGTCTCCCACCCCAAGGGATGACAAACGCCCCTGTAGTTACCTGAACAAAATGACCCTGCGATCCATATTGGAGGGGGGCAGAGGTCAAATTCCACCCTCACCGATTTTCTTGAAATTCGGTGCATTGACATATGCCCCCCTCCAATGTGGGTCAATTTCGAGCAGGTAACTATAGGTGTGTTTTCATCCCTTGGGGTGGGCTACCAATGCACCAAATTTTAAGAACGTCGGTAAGGTCGGAGTTTTATGACTTGAACTCCGCCGCCCTTGAAAATGGGTCACAGGGTCATTTTGATCAGGTAACTATAGGTGCGTTTGTTATCCCTTGATGTGGGCTGCCAATGCACCGAATTTAAAGAAAATCGGTGAGGTCGGAATTTTACAAGTTGAAAAATGTCCCAAGTTGTCAGGGCAAATCTCAAGACATCATAATTATGATGTCCGTAGTCGTCAAAGGGTTGAAGAAGGTCAACCTCCTGTCAACACCGCAGGGAGAGATTGTAAGCAGGATTGGCTGGGATATTCAACACTGAACCCGGGAATAGGTCGAGAATATCAAAAGAAATTGTCCGGAAGAATAATGAAATCAGTACGGTACTTGATCTTCTTTCTGTAGAGTTCCATGGATGTTTATAATAAAGGGGAGTTATGATTATGAGCAGTTACAAAACCTGGTCGGAAAGTGTGCATATAATTTAGATACATGTGTGCGATGAGTGCATGCGAGTAGAGGCGGTAGAGGTTGTGAATTTCTGTTCGTACAATAATTTATTGGGGGTTTTAAAAATTCAAAAGGAATTGGCATGTTGAGGCGGTGAGCAAATGCATGCAGAGCATTTCCCAGCCAATGCAATGCAAAGGTGGGATTTCAGACAGTTCGCAAGGTAGTACGGAATCGTGGATAACGGGCATATGCACAGTGCATGCAATGTATTTATTGATTGATATAGGGCAGGGGTGGGCAACCTTTTTTCTCCATGGGCCACATAGAGATTTTTAAAAATTTGTCGGGCCACATTTAACAAAAGAAATTTCAACTTATAGAAAAGTTTACAATATTGTAAACTTTTTTATAAGTTGAAATTTCTTTTCTTATATTATATCCATCATTTTAAATGAACTTCCATTAATTGCATAAATTATCATTAAATTATCTGAAGATCGATAAAATTAGCTAAATATATCAATGAAAATGGCCTGTATAAACAAAAACTGTTTTTGTGGATTTCAAAGAATTAAAAGGCACAGGCATACAATTTTGCAATTTTAATTTGTCAAAATTTTCAGGAATTCCGAAAATTTTGCAATTGTCTTCGCGGGCCGTAGGTTGCCGACCCCTGATGTAGGGGAACCTGCCTAACGTGTCTCCCTTCAGAGAAAATCTCTGTTCATAACGGAATTCACTGCCCTACACCATACGTCCATACTGGGTTTCATAAATTGCTGATATTGCCCTCTGACCATGGCTTTGAAGATATTGATGAGGAAAGGGAACTACAGTATTTCTTGTTGGAAAACGAAGAGATGCCTTGCAGGGGGGCCAAGAAGATTGCGACTCATTGTTCGTATAGGTGTCCTGCCTTCAAGTTTAGTTCACTGTTCAGTTTTAAAATGTCCTGGAAGAGGAAGGGCAAGAGGAAGGGGTTGACCCACGCTCAATGTATTGCTTGTGTCATGGCCAATGGTCCAATAGAGCAGGCAAAAGTATTAGCTCAAAACTGGTGTGGCAACATTTAGTGCAGTGGTTCCCAACCTGTGGGTAGCGACCTCCTTGGGCCTTGGGGGTCGCAAAGCCTTTTCCCGTAGGTCACACGGTGGCTGCGGTAATATATTTTTACTTTCAAGAAATTTTACAGGAAACTTCACCACGAAAGTTTCAAAATGTTTTAATATGTCTACAATACATTACATTAATCTTCTACTAATACTTGGGGCGAGGGGGGTTGGGGTAGCAGGTTACTTGACTATCATAAAGTGGGATCGGGACCAGATAAGGGTTGGGAACCACTGGTTTAGTGCTTCAAATGGGTGGCTGGAAAGTTTCCGCAACAGGCACATAATTTCATCGAAAACAGTGCCTGATGATGCTAGTGTCGTGAATCTCAAAGTAGAATATTGGAAGAAAGTGCTGGGAAGCGTTGGTTCGGGGTATTCGAAAGAGAACATTTTCAACTGCAAAATGAAACTGCCCCCCTTATTTTTAAGATGTGCTGTATGCCAGATAAAACCGAAGGGTAAAACATACTATTCCACAAAAGTGCTACTGTATGGATTGATTTGCACCATATTGAGGTAAGGTGCTTATTTTTGATCTCCCTATTTTCCTCTGTTTCTCACCGGCAAAAAATATCAGTAACGTCCTTGATCTCATAATAAAGTGAAACCTAAACATTGCGGAAAAGCTTTAGGGTCCCATGGGAGTTTGCAATGCACAGGTTTCACTGCATACGCATTGATTCAGCTAACCAAGGCGAGATAGTGAAAAAACTTTCGCTTATTGTTTTCAAATGCCACGCACAGGCCTACTACACTATGGCCCATAGGACCAGTTGCATATGGATGAAGTTTATGAAGTGTATTTCATTCTTGCATACCCATATCTCTACCACCACAACACACCCGGGCAACACCAGGTTACTTGCAAGTTATTGTGGCTTTGCCAAGCTTCAATCACATGCAAGTGTCACTCCGTCCAACAATTGCAGTGAACTGTGGCGAACTGTGGTGAATAATATATGCAATGGGGGAAAATATTCGGGAGGCGAATATTGTCCCGGACGAAAGCTCCGAGAGGCATACTGCATGTGCAGGTTCTAGAAGCTTTTCGCTGCTTTTTACATTTATCAAACTCTGTGCGAAAAACGGGTCCCCTGCTATGTCACAATATGTCATACCCATTTTTTGGATGTCACATTCTCATGTCATACGCATTTGTTGTATGTCGCATTTTTATGTCATGCGCATTTTTGTACGTTACAATATCATAGGTAGCATACCAAAAATGCGCACGACATAAAATGTCACATACAACAAATGCGTATGACCATTAGCTCATGGTATGACATGAAAATGTGACATCCAAAATATGGGTATGACATATTGTGACATACAAAAAATGTGTATGACATAAAAATGTGACATTTATGGTACACCCTGTATTGCGGGTGCTTGGAAATGTCATTCTGCCACCATGAAAACATGATGCATACTCTGGAGCAAATCCAGCGGAGTATATCCAGCGGTTTTTCTGCCTTTCCCCCTGTTGCGCTGGTATGTTGGGCCTAACCAATCTCTGAACCACTCCGAACCTCCCTCCGGAACCAGGTTCAACTCCGGAGGCGTTGGCCCAAACCAAACGCCGGACCAAGCTGGCAGGCTCCCAACCAAACTCCGGACCCGCTCCGACCTTGGCCCCACTCTCCCCCCGAACCGGCTTGAACCCGAATCAAGCTCTGACCCGGCTCTACTGTTCTACTGAGTGGCTCCGATGTTATCGGGTTCGGAGAGCAAGGGTTCAGTTTGGTTCACAAGCTATACTTACACGTTCATGGAAAACGCAACGTATTTCTTGGAAACAGTCTCGAAGTCCCTAAATTAATATTCAAGAAGGTCGCTGTAAATTCCATCGCCTAGAGTTTCGCTAGCACTTACTCTGTATAAAAGTTACATGTTACTTTCATGTTAAAATGCAGCAAGTTCTAAGGACCACGTTAGTATTGCAAGTTACTCCACACCTCTGACACACTCATTTGTATGCTTACACAACAGAATTGAAGAAACAACCCTAATCTGAATTCTGTACATTTTCTGAGCATGGAAATTGAACTCTGGACTTTGACAGAGCATTAATGAACACTCACTGAATATTTGAATACTGTTATGGAAGAACGTTGCAAATGACTTTTGGCAACTTTTCAGGAGACGTGTTTTTCTGCCGTGGATCCCATGCAACGTGAATGCACTCTGTCCGCCTTTTTCTCGGCTAAATGAACAGATGGCATTGGGTGGACTGTACTGTTCGAACCAGCCGGCCATTTGCTATGTTTCTACATTGTCAACTCAAAACCGCCAAAATGTCATTTGCAACGTTCTTCCATAACAACATTCATTTGTACATTGCTGTTAGACAAGAGATGTAATGGCTGTGTCAAAGTTGTGTTCATGATGGAAACTTTTTCTTTTGTGGCATTTCCAGGACTCCATAAGTTGAACAGTAAAATCACACCTCATTGGATACAGTCCTACTCATTGAGCTATTCCATGAATTTTTGGAGACAATCGGTTGCATAGGCTGTTTTTTTTTTTTTGTTTGAGTTAAAGCAACAAATGCTATTAGGTGATAGACAAGTAGAGACAGAAACAAAGAGAGAGATACAGTAGTGAGTGTCAAATGTCTTTTATCACCTTCCCATGTTGCGTGACCCTGCAGTAGATGAAGTTACTGCCATATTGGCTGTGGGAATGAGAATTGGCTGATGTGTAACCAGCAAAACATTCAAACTACAGTAGTTCAGGAATGTTGATTATTTCGCAAATGTACAGAAGTACCAGTGCTTTTGTAAGTAACATGCACCTAGTTCCAATGGAATAATCTGTTTTCGCAGGAATGCTCATGTCAGTGGAGATGGTCCAACCAAGGCTGCCATGAGGAAGGGTGATTTCCTGGACAACACTTTCTCAATGATTTCCACAGTACAATTCTTTGGAGCCAACGTCTAACTTGCACTGGAACACCAGAGCTTCAACTAGACTCACGGCGAGAGCATTGCAGATGAAACCTGGATGTGGTTGACAGTTTCAAGGAGCCAAGAAATGGTCAGTTATACACGAGGTGGCGTGAAAATGAGTCTGTTATATCAGCAGTAAAAATACACAGGCCCTTTATATGGAAGCATGCCGGGACCGGCCTTTCGAGTCTGTTATGTTATGTCTGCATCACCTGTAGTTGTTGGTGAGACACGCTGATTATTAGGTGGGAAAGAAAACTAGTGGTCATTTTTCAAGTTTCCATGTGGATGGTGAAGCCTTCGTGCAGTAGAAGGAGTAAGCAGTGCCCTTATTGCCTATGCAATATTTATGTAAGTGGCATTGATGTGAAATGGTTTTGCAGTTGCAATTTGTGCCATGTAAGATGGCTTGAACTATCAATGGGTAAAGAAGCATACAGGCTCTGAAGTGAAAAGCAGAATTTCAAAGAATTTCACTGGTCACTTTCTTCAACTCAATAATAATATTTTGGTATTGGGTTAGGACATCTTTCCACAATAAGGGAAAAATCAGTATTGTGATGTTAATTTTTGTAAATAATGATTTTAATGAAAATGCTTTAACTAGGATAATCATATGAAAGTACGGTGTCATACCGATTATCAAGGTTCTTCAGAGGCAGTGGTGTTACTCGTTCCGTAAGAAGAAAGTATTTCGATGTCTCTGTTGTGGAAGGTCATTCCTGGCCTAGGTGATGACCCAACACCTGAGGTCTCCTCTGCCAACGGAAACTTTCCAGGTTTCTAGGTTCCCCAACAAAAGTCATGAGATTCTCTGACACTGCCTGGACCATCATATGCGACCAGGCATTGACGTGACTTTTGTCTTCCTCATCACAACTTTGGGTGGGGAGGTTTTAACACACCTGCACCTCCAGTCCCAATCTCAACCTTCCTCTTTGGTTGTGGTAAAGAAATTGGCTGGAAAGTTTTCATTGAAAGCGAAGATCCATGCTCAAGCCACGGGCTTTCATACGAAGAGCATTGATCAACCTGTGTTGCAATGAAGTATGTTATGGACCTTGTACCTTGGAAGTACTTTTCTCTGCAGCTTGTTAATTGGTACATTTTTTTGAGATGGAGAGCTGATGATTGTCTTGTATGCGATTGCTGCTTTCTCCAGCCAAAGCAGATCATTGAGCATGTAGAACTGGAGAAAATAACTGATTCTGGTAATATGGAGGCCTCCGGATTGAGGAGACAATCCGAAGGGCCGTGTCCCCCAAAGTGAGGTGAAGTGAGCAAGGTTGGAAAAAGGTAGTCGAGACAGATTTAGTTACAACCAAATTATTATTCAAAAAAAAATTAAATTACAAACAAAAATTATCGAACAGGTGTGGTTATTCTTGGTTACACTCTTACGCTCTCCCCCCCCCCCC
>KZ539070.1:0-27100 GCA_000934665.2 Catajapyx aquilonaris
CATCGCATTGTTGCTGCGGTTGAGTCAGTGACAACGGACATGCTGGCACGAGTATGGGAGGAATTGCACTATCGGATCGACGTTTCTCGAGTGACCAAAGGAAGTCATATAGAACATTTATAAGGTTTGAAATAAACTTCAAAACCTCCTCTTTCATTTGGTGTATAACACGTTCATGTGCGGTTGATAGGTACGGAGCTATACGCATTTGTAATTATACTATTCATTTGTAATCACCCTGTATATATATATATATATATATAAACTTATAGCTGTTTCCGCTATATTCGACACGGTATTTATGTCCTATAATCATCATCATCATCATTTGATACCCCATTATCAGCCTACCGGGCTTTTCTAGGGGGGGATTTCTCCCAATTTTTTGTCTGGAACTCTTCCATTTTTACTACTTTTTCTCATCGGAATGAAGCAGGGATAGGAAAGGAAGGAAGCGGCTGTGGCCTATGATTATGGTAACGACCCCGGAATTATCCTGCAAGGACCATGGGAAACCACAGAAAACCATGGTCAGGGTCGCTGGCCTCCGGGATTCGAACCCAGGACCTCTCGATTAGCAGTCGGACACCCTATCCACTCCACCACTACTGCTTCGGTTTTATGTCCCATATATAGGCCCGTTCCCGGAAAATTTCGCAATGGACAAATTTTTGTAACACTCAGGGTACGTTATGGACAGGTTTCACTACATATTTATCTAGAGTGAATCCTGTCCATAACGGACCCTGAACGTAACTGAAACTTGCCTATTGCAGAATTTTTCTGGTAACGGGCATATGGAAAGTACACGATTTCCGAGTCGAATATAGTGGAAATTTGCTCATTATGGAACATTTTATCATCCCATGAATTTCCGCCATGCGCAGATTTCACTGAATATAGCTAGATGGGAAGTAAAACCTGTCCCAACGGACCCTGTGTATGACGGAAACTTGCCTATTGCGGATTTTTATGGTAACTGGCGTATGGAAAGTACACGATTTCCGTGGAGAATATAGCGGAAATTGTGTAATTTTACCGTAAAACCATGTAGAGTCAGCACACGCTGAGTTTGTGCAGGATGTGGAAAAACCATCAGTGAGGAAGCCCTATTGGCTACATCACAAACCTTGAAGGGCTCAGGAGGATCTGGATGTGGTCTTTGCAGGTCGTCTTAGCATGAGGGAGGTACTTACCATACTTGTTGGCCACCATCAGACTCTCTTCAGAGGTGTGGGGCAATGGGTTTGCTCACTGGTGTAATTATATTTATTTGCAAATTATTATATCACAGTAGCATTTATTCCACAGAGAGCTTATTCATAAATACGGTATTTAAACATTACTCCTCAGGCTCAGCTACAATAACAACAGGAACCATAATGCAGAGTGTAACAAAAATTGCATTGTACTTGTAAATTGTACTTAATTCATCTAGTAGTTTGGTTCTAGACCTACAGTAGCAGTGCAGTATAACTTTCAACACAAAATGTCAATGCTACACCTCTTTACCAACAGTTTGGTTTCTGTGGTGCAAGTTGCCATTGAAAGTTGAAGTTCATCCTACACCTTCACATCACTAGATTCAGATCTATATGTTCATTGAAAATATTGAGATACACAGGGCAAAAGTATACTTTGTAGTAAATCAATCACTCATCAGCATTCCCTACGTCTTCCATAATGGAGGTCTTCTTCACTTTATTCCATGATTGCTCTTCACCGGCAGCAAAGAGAGTAAACAGGGTATTGCTGACTAGATAACATCCAGCAGAGATGAAAAAGACAATGCGCCACTGTCCAATAGTTTGCTACAAGAGACACATCAGTAAGCCTCAAAGTAAAGATTTGGTCATTAGGCATATTGGGCTACAAAAATCATTTTCAAAAGCACCAATTCCCGTTACATACCATCAGTTTTGGTAACAAGAATAACGTAAATAATGTAGAATGTGAAGTCAAAGTAGGTTTCATTTAAAAGTCCGCTCCAATAGCCCTTTAGTGGCAAAAAGGTAAAACAGCCACAGCATGGAAAAAAAAGATAGCAATCAACAAATTCATGCTAACATAACAAATATCGTAAAATGGGGCTACTTTGGTCCAAGCACGTACCAAGTACTTCAAAAATGCATCAGATGGCAGGTAATGATACTAACTACATGTAATAAGCACAGTGAGAATCACTTAGGGTTGGTGCATCTGTGGTAAAGGAGTCATACATCGAAGTTGTAAACCCGCCAGCAGAGGGCTACTTTCTGCTTTGTGCGCGTTGTCACTTTGGCGCGTGATTTCAAGAAGTCCGTACTGCTAAGNAGAGAGAGAGAGAGAGAGAAGAAATCAAAAAAGGTGTAAGTGATGGGGTTACTTTGCCCATAATTTTTGTTTTTGTTTTTGTTTTTAAATACCCTGTGATATGGCGGAGCCCTCTTAGGGGGGAAGGGGGAGGTTCCCACGGGAGGGCGCTGTAATTTTAGTCATTTTTGACTTTATGAAATACACCAGACCTTTTCTCCTGGCCCTGGGCAGAGTAGGGAGCGCAATTCTGCCCCGGCATGTCAGGTGAAAAGCAGAAAAAGACCCGGCCAAGCAGAGGTGATGGGGACGGGATTTGAACCCCGGCCTCCTGCTTGGCTGCCAGTGGCATAACCACTAGACCACCATGCCTCCCTTTTGGTCCATAATATTCTTGAACCAAAGAAGCCCCAACACTCCTTGTACATTATGGCCATGATAAAGTGGACTCTCTACGTATAGTGAGTGAGTTCAAAAAGTGTCTCCATGCCATTACCAATGTAGTACCGTACCAGTTGCAATGTACTAATATATTTGATTATTCACACGAAATATCATTTTAAAATGCCGCTTCTTCAGACAAATATAGCCTACTGCCGTTTTGAATGATATCCGAGGGACCTCACATCTACAAGATGTACACATGTCTTGGCCTATGTATTATCTGGTCCAATGTTACAATCAATGAGGTTTAATTCAACCATGGACATTTTTCCAAGGGGTTCATCATACTGGACCAAAGTAGCCCCACCCCATGGGGCTACTTTAGTCCAACCTTGCCATTTTCTGTACAGTGTTATATAATCTGACCTGCACGAATAATAGTGCAAAAGTGTTGCTAAGATGTTCAAGATACGTCTTTAAAATCGGATCAGGGGGCATGCAGGCAAACTCGAGCGTTACAGAAAAGCAATACTCCTGGCAGGGCTAAAATCGGATCCGCATAGGGGGGGCATGGAGGCAAACTCTAGCATTACAGAAAAGCGTTACAGTTATGGCAGGGCTAAAATCGGATCCGCACAGGCATGGAGGTAACGCTTTTCTGTAACGCTCGAGTTTGCCTGCATGCCCCCTGATCCTATTTTTAAAACGTATCCACGCCTGCATGCCTCCGTCATTATAGTCGAGAATAATGAAACATAATGTAGGTTGAGCCCGCAAAAGCTGCTGCTTGTGTCCCTGACACAACTTAATATAATTTTTTAACCCTAATAGGACGGGCGTGACATATATGTCATGGCAACTTTGAAAAATTCTGCTGGCGAAACTATAGCGTTTTCCGACCATGTAACGTGATTTCTGAGTAGCTTGTACATTTTTCCGTCACAAAAAAAAAGGTCGCGATTTTATGTCTATAAAATCTGATATATATTTGCCACATAGGGCCTAAAGGACATGGCACAAAATGTATGGCCAATAGCCTTCCATTCGATTTGCCTGAAAATGGGATATGTTGTTGCCCAGACTGTCCTGATCAATGTTAGATTGGGACATTTCGAGGTAGGACCTACAGGGAGCGTGCTAGTGACCTCCGAAGGTAATATGGGACATGGTCTTGTTTTCCGTTCGATTTGCCTGAAAATTGGATATGTTGTAGCCCAGACCGCCCTGATCAATGTTGGATAGGGACATTTCGAGGTAGGACGTACAGGGAGCGCGCTAATATAATATGGGGAGTAGTTACTATACTCCCCATATTACCTTCGGAGGTCATTAGCATGCTCCATGTAGGTCCTACCTTGAAATGTTCCTATCCAACATTGATCAAGGACAGTCTGGGCTACAACATATCCCATTTTCAGGCAAATCGAACGGAAGGCCACTGGCCCATACATTTTGTGCCATGTCCTTTGCGAAATGTCAGCTTTTTGCAGTCTCTGAAATATATATATATATATATACTTTAAAAAAAGGTATGACCTTGGCCTGCAAATTTTGGCATACAGAGTTGTCCCCAAACCTCTTCAAGAGATTCCATCCTAAAATTAGTCCAAAAATTATATAATTCAAGAGCATTACAATAAATAAATAATGTTCGTAAATGCCAATTAATGGCTGGTGGGCCACTGCGCAACTCCCGCCCAGCCTCCGTCAGGATAGAGAAGCGCATGCCCCGCGGGAGTTTTGAACATCTGTGACACGAGGGAGGTTTCCAGTTGGGAGGGGGGTGTATGTTTGTCTCTGCAACTGGGATGCCTGTCTGTGATGTATTATTCATGCATACTGGTCTGTTCAGCAGCGCCAGGGCTACATACACATATACTTCTTGTCATCGCAGGAGTGACAAAAAATTGGAGAAAAAAATACGTAGGAGCGAAACGCGGCATCTGTTGAGACTTTTAAGAATGTAAATTTCCGCATGGTACGGCAAGAGGGTCCCATAAATGGCCTCAGGATCAAGCCTAGACACTGCACGAAGTTACTCACTAGATTAGTCACATGTGGTCCCTCAAATGACGATGCAAGCGATTTTTTTGCAGATTCTTGCATAAATTCAAAAAAACCGCCTGTCTAATTACCATATTTACGCGCATATAAGACGCACACACGTATAAGACGCACCGCGGTTTTGAGGCGAAAAATCGTGGAAAATCGGTTGTTGACTCATATAAGACGCACCCAGATTTATTGCCGTAGTTTGGGAACTGGCCTCGAGCTGCCGGCAGCAACCTCGTGTGTCACACCGGAATTGTGCACGTGTGTGGACGGGGAGAGCATAACAATGGAAGTGAAGGAGAAACGCAGGTCGTACCGTGCCGATTTCAAGAGGAAAGTGATCAACTGTGCTGACAGGACATCAAACCGACAAGCTTAAATTTTTCAATAAACAATTTTCACGATTTCTCACGGGTTTCACCCGCTGTGCCCTGCCATATAAGACGCACACGCGTATAAGACGCACCCTACTTTTTGAGCTACAAAAATCGGAAAAAAGGTGCGTCTTATATGCGAGTAAATACGGTAGTGTTAAAGTTCAAAATTGCAATAGCAAGAGGGCGTCACGGTGGCATAGTGGTTTCCGCCGCAGCCTTCCACCCCTAAGGTCCCGAGTTCAATCCCCGGGTCGGACGGAGGATACTTATGTGGATAGAGTTTCAATGGTTTCTCTCCATGTTCACGTGGGGCTTCTCGGGGTTCTCCCGTTTCCTCCCGCAATCAAAATCCATTATAGCCCAGGCAATGAATAAAGACGGTTCGCAAAAAGATGATCCCCTAAGGGCCCTCAGAGGCCCAAGGAGGCCTATCACCGGGTATCCATTATTAACTGCAATAGTAGGCCTAAGGGAGATATTAACCTAAATAACCAAAAATTGGTGCAAAGTACTTTACAGTCAACATTTTCTTTCCTGTCAAGCATGAAGTGACAACAAAGTAATGGCAACAAAATGTGCCAAGATATTTCCTCCTTCACACTCTCAACAGGAGCCAATCACACTGACCCGTATTCTGGTAAGTTCCAAGGAGCTGTGGTAGGTATCATGGGTGATGCAGTACTACTGCATCTACTACTGCAACTCATCAGGATGGTTATGAATTAAACCTGGAAGTACTTATGTACGTATGTCCCATCAAGTTCCAAAACTGACCACATATATGAAACCAGTGCATTTTTTCAAATTTTTGGAGCCCAATTTGCTGAAATACCACACCATTCCTTTAATAAACTAATTATAATAAAAGTACTGTTCCCTCACCTTTCCCTGAGTCAAGGCTCCAACAACATATGGCCCCATAAATCCAGGAATAGTTGCAACACAGTTGGACAGGCCTAACAGTGTTCCCGCAAAATTTGGTGCAATGTCGATGTGATTACTCATGAACCCTGAGTAGGATGCCCCGTTGATTCCTACTCCAAATACCAGCAGCGCAATTGTGACTATGAAATCACAGCCACTGTATGACATTCCAATCAGGGCCACTGCAGGCCCAATAAAGGCTGTAATATGAGAAGGCATTGTAATAGAGAGCAGCAACCCACCAGCTAGTGTGAACTCACAAGCACTATTAAAAATTCTACGAGTAGCCAGAGTACTGAGGATTCCTCTTGAACGAAGAAAATCAGCTAGAAGACTTGCTAGCATTGCCACCAGCCACATAAATAAATATGGGGTTGCAGATATGATACTGTTCTGTAATCAGTGGGACAAATCATAGGCAGGATTTTGTAAATATCATAGCATGACAGTTTTTTTGTTTTTGTTTTTAACCCCGTGATAGGCCTACATGGGCCCTGTTGGGGGGGGGTGGTACACCACCATCAATTTTCTTCTAGCATGACAGTATTGTGGATAGAAGTGCAAAGATGGACATTATCTAAATTTAACAATTATCTAGAAAATGAATGTTCTTCTGAGCTTTTTTCTAATAATAAAATCAGTCTCTTCATTTTGTTCAACATTATCTGCATAACAAATATTCCAAGGAGGTTACCTGCTAAATGCATGATGATTGCAATTTAGACTTACCTGTTTCATGTCAAACCGTAATATGTTCTTGAGGTAGGATGGCAATTCTGTGAGTAATGTGTAGAATCCCCAGTTTTGACCAAAATGTGCAACGACAATCATTGCAACGGGTATTGATGTAAATATTTTCCTCCATGGTACATCAGGCTTACTCTGGAAAACAGCACAGAATTAATATTCCTCTAGGTCAGCGGTACCCGAACTTTTTGAGTTGTAGAGCACTTTTCAGGAGAAAAATTTGTAACGGAGAGCTATTGTCACCCTTATGCCATAGGCATGTATGTGCAGCTTTGGCTGTTTATACAGGGTGGGGCAAAAGTCATGGGCTGGTTTAAACGAAGCAGCATGGAGTAAGTAGCGAACGATTATATTTTAAAAAAATTACGCTACACAGAGAGAGATATGCCATTTATGAATCAACGTCAAAAAAAGTCACTTCTTGAAAACAAGGCAAAGAAAATTTAAGGGGGGAAATTCATCTCAAATCTATGTAAGCATTGTACCAGGTTGAACATTTTTATAATAAAAAATTTCGGAAAAAGTCGGGAGGGGGTCATATGGGTCACCAGAGATCTAGGACAAGTTGTCCATAGTGTCACGACGAAATCAGGTTGGGAATAATGCTGGATAGTCAGAATAAACACGTCGTCCATAGTCGTACCATTCTTTATGAGCGGGACTGTACCAGCAGTGGGGCAGGTGTCTTGGTGGTCTTGGGTGTAAACACACTTAAATAAGCCATGCATTCCAAGTCATTTTTTCTTTTGCCTTCCTTCTCTATCTCAAGTTGCCAAGTGTCACCCACCCTTGTGACAGTTGGCCACAATAAAGTCTGCATGGGGAGCCGTTTAGGAATAGTGTCTGGCTCTCTTACCATTGGGATGTGAATTCAGTTACAAATACTGCCATACGAGACATGTTTAGATTGATCACATATGAAGTTTTTTCTCCTGCAGAAGAACCCGTGGGCTATTGCACATATTACCATGAACCATTAGTAGGTTGTGGTGCAGGCAATAGCGCCATATAACTCAATTTTTGTGACGACCAACATACCCATTCATGTTCATATCTGCAAGTACGTAAGCCCTCCGATTCCAACCATTGCATTGCACTGTTTGCATAAGCTTTTTGTTAGCTCGGTAAAAATCTTGCAGACACTAATTTCCACTCACTCCTGCTGCCTCACCTTCAATTTTGGCAGGGAGTTATACATCACTGGAAAGTGCATTAAATGGACCTACCACAATAAATCACAAGGGCAGCCTGTTATTACAGATATGCCTTAATTATTTTCTGTTTGATTTGGTAAGGATTTTTCTTTTTATGTGCAAATGAAAAACAAACACTAACTAAATATCTACAAGGGCCATATCCAAATTGATTTGACTTCCTTTTTTTTGCCACAAATACATGGCCCTTACAACTCTGCAGAAAGGCACACATTATTGATAGAATCTGCCTGGAGCTGAATGCACTGACATCATTAGTATGTCAACCTCTTCAGGCCCTCCAGGAACCATGTTTTGGAGGTGAGTGCATCCATTCCTGGACAACTGCTTGTAGTTCAACAATGTCCTCGAAATGGCATCGGCAAAGGACTTTTTTCCTGTTTTGGGACACGAAGGACATTATCCTCATCTACTGGCTGGAACTGGGTACTCCCATCAACAGCCCCACATACATGACAACCCTCTGTAGCTTGTAGCACTGTGATATGTGCTATCCAGAAACAGCGGCCAGGGAAATGGGTGAAAGGTGGCTCTTGCAGCATGACAACTCGCAGCCCCATACAGCCGGGAAACGAAAGTCACCATTGCCAAGTTTGGGTTCCTGGTGCTTCCACACCTGCCACACTCCTCCGACCTGGCCACCAATGACTTTCACCTGTTTGGATCCCTGAAAAAACTCCTTTGCCAACACCATTTCGCGGACATCGTTGAACTGCAACAAGTTGTTCGAGAGTGGGTGCACCGCACCTCCAAAACATGGTTCCTGAAGGGACTGGAGAGGTTTACACACCCGTGGTGCCAGTGCATTCGACTCCAGGAGGATTCTATTGATAAGGGGTGCCTATCTGCCAACCTTATGGTATTTGGGGCAAAAAAATTAATTGTAAATCAATTTAGTACAGTAAAAGTAACATTAGTATTAAGCATCCAGGGGGATTACAATATTATATATACTAATTTTTGTTTTGTTTTTTTGTATTACCCCATGATAGGACCAGAGTGGAACACCACCATATTTTTCCATTCCATTTTTCCATTCCATTTTCGTATTTTCTTCAAACTCTGTGCAGGGAAGAAAGGACATGAGGTAGGGATGGAGATTTTTCAGGGAGGAGACACAGGTGCAATGTCGGAATACTGGGTCATGTGCAGTCTCCCTGGAGGTTAGGTTGTCAGACGCCTCCAAGGTGCAGGTCAGAGACCCTCCTGATTTAGGCAAAGGGGTACTCCTGGGCGGGGTTTGAACCTGGGACCTTTCACTCAGGAAGCCGAGTCTTTATCAACTCGGCCACCATGCCTCCATTCTTCTAAATGCTAAGTTCGAATTTCTAAAGTCTAATTTTGTATTCATTGAGGTGTCTCCTACAGGAGACGCTCAGCAAATCTGGGTTAAAAACATGCAGAAATGGACTATAATTTTTATGGAAGACAAATGGTGGATATGGGACTGTGGGACTAATAAAAACCATCCTCACCTCTAAATCTACTGAGCCAGTCAAGCTAGTTTCAATTAATGTCCTCTCCTCAAATGAAATTCTGGGATGCCTTGCAGGATTTTCATGTATCAATATCATCCAGAGTCCAAACCACACAACACCCAGTGTTCCAAACACATAAAAGACTGATGGCCACCCTCCTGCAAATCCATACTCACAAAGGAGGCCAGAGAGTGGTAGTGATATAACTGTTCCAAACTGTGAACCTGAAAAAAAGTTTCATTTTCAGTGACAACATGGATATGTCCACAACTAACAAGCATATGGATGCAAAGACTAGGTAATTGCAAATTATAGTTGAAGTTTGCATTTGACATAATCATTAAGTGGAATAAATTTGAGCAACCTTAATTATGCAATTATTCCAATAAATACGGCACATTAGCACATGTAATATAAATTTTCAGAAATGTGAAAAACGGATGGAAAAAACTGCAACTTGTTAATGTACGAGGTGTGATCGAAAAGTTCCCGGACTGTGTTCATAAAAACATTAATATTTATTTTAAGTCCTAATTTCCACTGTCACCTTCAAAGTAGTCACCTTGGGCACGTATACAACAATTCCAGCGAATTTCCCATTTTTGGAAGCACCAAAAAAAATTGACCAACGGTAGTGTGTTCAACACCTGCTGTGATTTTGCTAAGACCTCTTTAGTGGAGTCAAAATGCCTCCTTTTCTACCCAAATTTCATTTTAGGGAAGAGGTAGAAATCACGTGGTGCCAGGACAAACGAATATGCAGGGTGGGGAACAGTGGTCATGTTATTTTTTATCAGGAAGTCCCTGACTACGCGTGAGGTGTGTGCAGGCGGCATTGTCATGGTGCAGCAACCAATCTACGTTCTTCCACATCTCCGGTCATTTGAGTATAAATCGTCTCAAACCATCGCAGTAAGACTTGCCGTTGACAGTTTTACCAGGATGGAGAAACTCCATATGCACAATTCCTAAAATGTCAAAGAAAATGATCAGCATTGAGTTGATTTTGCCGCGAAATTGGCGCGCCACCTTTGAAGCTGTTAAACCACTCATATGTTATTGCTTGTCTTACAACTTGCTCATCAAAAGCCTTGTTCAGCATTCGGTTGGTTGCATCCGAAGTTTTGTTGAGCTGGAAGCAAAATTTAATACAAATCTTTTGCTCCCTAACATCAGCCATTTCGAAAAATCGCAGAAGCACAAGAACACGGTGTCAAGAAAACTGCCGAAACTTGGAAACACGTGCACCTATGAAGACGAGATTTTTCAGACTAATAGATGAAAGGTGCACCTAGCGCCCCCTAACGTCACAAGTTCGTAGCTCCACTGGTTTGCACAGTATATCGACAGTCCAGGAACTTTTTGATCACACCTCGTATTATTCAACTACCTAGTCTCCTAGCGGTACTGCTTTGTTCTTACTAGTGTGGAGAGGAGGATGTGGGAGTTAGGATGGAGGTGTTTGAGGGAGTATGGCGCCTCTTCTGGACCATGGATTGGTTGGCAGGATTCAGGAGAAATTCCCATAGAGTCATCATATTTACTGCCAAACATTGGACCCCCCAGAACAGGAGTTGGTCTGACATGGAAGCAAAGCATGTAGAACAATGACAGATGATCTGGTTCTTGCATCAACCAGTACAGATAAGAGCACATCCCCTAATATACTCTATTGACCAGCCCCTGTCACTCTTACCCCAGCCTTATGGTGACATCTGTGAGCTTAGTTGCTCTCCCCCACCCAGATTGGTGTTCTAATATGGCACTGCTCTCACTCCACGGTTCCCGGGGCGATTGAGTCTTTGCATTGCAACAGGATCTGGAGCAGTGTTGTCCGCCCGAACCACCTTGAGGATTGTGGAGCGACAGCAGCGCCAAATCGAAACCTCCACCTGTGTCGGGGAGTGTCGGGACCTGACACTGAGTATTATAAGACCGTGCCATTGAGATAATGTAAAATGCACCTGAATACGTAAAGGATGCCAGTTTGCTTCTTTCCAATGGAGGTGACCATCTGCCCAACATGGCATGCATAGCAGGAAATGTTACACCCTGAAAGACAGACTCAATAACATCACAACAGTTTTGTCTATCACTACAAAGTTCTAACCTCGCCTAATCCTTCAAGCACACGGACAGCAATGAGCAATGGAGTACCAATCCGAGCAGCCACTGGTGTTACAAGTGTCAAGACAGATGTGATAAGAACACCATATCCAAATAGCAGTTTTCCTCCATATCTGTTGGCCAAGTATCCACCTGGCAACTGGGTCAACACATATCCCCAGAAAAACGATCCAAGAATAATGCCTTGCACCTTCTCATCCCACACAAATTCGCCTGTTTTGTCTGGAATAATTGCTGATGAATTTCCACCTTGCTCTTGACAAGCATCAGATATTGAAGAGTTGATGTGTGGAATGGCAGTGCTATTCACCATGGCAACAATTGCCACAGAAAGATTTACTCTCATGGCATACACATTGGCAAAACCAAAGAACCCCATGAGACTGAGTACATGTCTGGCACCAATGCATTCTGAAATGAAAAGAATACAGTCATTTCTGTGCTAGTCAGACTTCCCTCAAGTCCGATTTAAGGTGCTTTTACATGTGAGCGATTTGATCGCGCAATGTCATCGCTGAGCGATAACAACACTGAGTAACCCGAGTAACCAGTATTGTTTGAGGTGAAACTCGATTGTCACTTTCACCTCAGCGACGACTTCGCTCATCAAATCGCTCACATGTAAACGCCGCTTGATATTTCAAACCTGAAAGTTTGTTGAGGCTATACAAACATAAGGAGTACGTTGCTAAACTCAGCTGCTACCGCAGCAAAACAAAAGAGTAACAATAAAATGACAACAACTGTTATTTTATTGTTACCCTTTGGTTTCGCTGTGGCAGTGGCTGAGTTTAGCAACGTACTCAAGACCTCTTATGTCAAACAATTTACACATGTTCTTATATTTATCTACAAAGCTTTTTCCCAACTAAAATTGAATGGAATATCTCTGAATTCCAGTACCTTTCCTTGCACGTTGTTGGGGAAGTAAAGGCTCATCCTCACTGATGACATCATTGATTCTCTCCATCTGTAATAGCAAATTGTGAGAGTAAAGAATAGTAGGCAGAATAGTAAATAACTTGAGGCCAAGTTGGACGTATATTTTCTGAAAGGTTCAGGCTGAGATGTACAGCTGATAATAATCAATCTAGTGTAAAACCGGTAAAACCCTTGCAAGGCAATATGGGAGACTTGTAATGCACCACCTTACCTGTCCTGTTGCACGAAAGTCATTGACATGTGAGGTCCAACGTCCCTGAATCAGTGTGTGATATCAATTACACCCAAAATAGTGTCCTCCGCCCCCCAAAAATTATCTTTCGATTATGTTACATTGTTACATAAAAAAAACACGTGTAAAATCTGTGTAAAATACAGATAAATGGAGACCACATAATTCAGGCGTGCCATCTAGTGTTACAAATTGTTGACATAAATATGAAAACTTGGACTTCCTCCTACTAGGTGGCTTGACCAGCACTTCATATAAAAAATATTTGACTACTATTATATATCACACTGAAATATTATATTATACATTTTATAGTAATTTAATATCCAATACTTTCGATATTACATTAATAGTAGCGCTGTACACAATGGTGGAAGGAAGTAACACTAGCTGCTACATAAATGCTCCCGCCTACGATTCAAATCGAGGTCTCTCTGTGTCCAGTACAAATGCTAAAATAATAAGCTTGGGGTTAGAAACTTCTACCATGGTTCCTGTCAGCTCTATATATTTATATGTAATATTCATTTTGCTATTGAAGATTAAATGTCATGTTTCAACACCTTTGAGCATGTATAGGTATTCTTTTAAACACATTAAAACAGTATTAGGGTGCATAATCAGGGCTAGAAGTGGAAAATACTGCCATACCACTGTACAGTATCTTAAGAACTGGGACCCGAGATGGTGCCTTATTGGGATGATTCAAAGAGAGAGAGGGGGGGGGGGGAATGAGGGAGAGCTGATATTCACCCCTGGAGAGATAGACTGAGTCAGCAGCATGCAAGAAGGTACTGTACAGAAGGACCCCAACCTTACTATACCTAGTGTGTATTTCTAATGCACCCAGTGTCTTAATTTATAAACCTTTTCTTTCCCCCCTCATTGGCTCACCAACTTTGGCAGAGAAACCCTATACATAACATTGTAGAAAGTACCAATCTCACTGATGTTGTTTAGCAGTGAGAATTCTCACCTCAAACAGGCCCCTGTCCCATTGGAGTTTGCTTGTAGCAGCAACCAAAATGAAACAGCATAGCTCCAGCAGCAGAAATTCTCACCGATAACAGCTCAATCTAGGCCAGTTGACCAAAGTGTCACCTTATATGCAGGCTGCATGGTAAGGAATTAATATCATTCAATCCAATCCAATGATATTAATTCCACCAACAGCAGCAACACACCCAGCTGCACCATTTCAGGAATAGCCATAAATACTGGGTATGCCACTGTTATTGTTAGCAAAACTGAACCAAACAATAATATATTATTAATAATGGCAAACCCAGCGTTTAGACCAGGGGTGCCCGCACCCCCAGGGAGTGTGACGTGGCATCCCTGGGGGTGCAGAGAAAGGTACCTCTGGACTTACAGTAGTCTTACTATGGACTTCTGGACCAAAACATAAGGGGCGATGTTGGACATACCACAGCTCATAATTAAGTGGCATGCACAAAGGATTTAAAAAATAATAATTCTTTGAGTCTCATCGATGGCGAGTATGAAAATAGTAAAATATTGTCAATTAACAAAAGAATTAGGAAAAATACCAGGGTCATTTCATAAATAATGCGTAGTGGGCCACAGCTGCGGAGTCGATGAAACAACAACTTCAACGACTTTTAGTCAGTTGCAGTTTGGGTCTTGTGGAAATGGACAAATGGTACACCCGCGAGCATAAAGATGGAGACGGCAGGCCCTCACCTTCGGCAGGCTGCTCTGCCAATCTCAGTAATTTCGGTATCAAATATACTGTCATAAATACACGAACACACGCCTGAAGCAGCTAACTCGGTCCAAAAAGAGTTCATTAATTTGAGTCGGATAAAGAAAGGTCAAAAAAGGGCCTGCCGTCTCCATCTTTATGCTCGCGGGTGTACATACCTTCATTACTACTGTAGTGCATGGGGTTGTGGATTGACGAGTGTTAGAAATGGCCAATGCAGATGCCTCGGGTGCTAGGGTGAAGACCAACAGATCATCAAAATTGAGACTTCACATGGGAAAAAATCGACAGACTTTCATAATGTTTTGTGTAACGTTTGTGGTGATCCTACTGTAGACCAGAGTACAGTTTTTCCACTGGGACACTCGCTTTGGTAAGGACACACATAAACACATGGACCTGAAGTCAGGGAGGCTGAAAACTGCAAATGATGAGCAAAGTGCAACACTTGTCGCAGATTCTTTCGAACACGACCATCCAGAAACATGTGAGAGAATTGCAGAAGCTTATTATAGGAATTTCAGCCAGTGGAGTCCCTCATGATTTGTCTTCTGCAGAGAAACATACTTGTGTGGACAACAGAACATTGCTGAAGATTCTGCATTTTCCCCGAATGTTGTTACAGGTCTTGTTCGACATAGTCCCTCACACTATACGCAGCAAAGACTGGGAATCTCTGTTGGACTTTTACCATGTAAAGTCCCAGTCTTGATTTTCACACGTTGTATTACCTGAGATGACTGCATTGGCAATTTATACTGTTCAATCCGGATATGACAGACTTCAAGAGACCGTGGAAAACAGTCTGCTATAACCAAGGTGTGTTTATATAGCCAAATCGCCAAATTTGTAACGAATACACAAGTTTTCTGCTTTCATAATTATGCTTATAAGGCCTACATACATACTACATACTGATTAATGAAACTACCCACAAACAGGCAAAATTAGCCCACCCATAACATAAGCAGGACCCCAAAAAAGCCATCATTTTCTTCTGCCTCCGCATTCTTGCCAGATATACCAGAAAAACCATGATTTTGACCTTTTCAGCAAGTGTTAGATCAGTGCAGTGGTGGGAAAATCGCCACTGCTTCAGTATTCAGTGCTTCCCTTGCATGGGAAATGAAGCTGAGTAATCATAAACAGCATATTTCGCCAGAGGGGCCAAGAAATGGTCTGTAATAGCCGAGGTGGGGTGAAAATGAGTCTGTTATATCAGGAGTAAAAATACACCAGGTCGTACAGAAGTTTGCCAGTACTGGCCTCTAGAGTCTGTTATAACCGAAAGTCTGTTACAGCCTAGGCTGTTGTATCCGGATTCAACTGTAAACACATCAATTCACAACGCCATGCACTGAGATAGTCATAAAGGTATGTACAGCTTCCTCAAAACCTCAACTGCAACGGACTAAAAAATTGTTGAGATTGCTTCACCCACTCTCCAGATGTGGTCCACTGAGCAATATTTTATGAAATAATGCTCATACAGTAAATTGTCAGATCAGCTTGGTAGGGGGTGTGAAATGGACCAACTGTCTTCAAAGGGGTGTGGAGGCCCAAAAAGGTTGAGACTTGGGAGCCCCTGGTTAGGCCATACCTGCAATCCTGGTAAATGCCTTGCACGCAGTCAGGTGATTGGATATGCACTGGATAATATTGATATGTTAAGTTTTGACAAAATAATAATCTTTCTGAAAATAAGAAGCTGGCTGTGTAGCCAATCCCAATAATTTCACATATGATGCAGTCACAAGCATAATGATGGAGACTGAGTCAGGAGCCTCAAACTAGTTTACTGTAAAACTGGAGCTATTTCTGCTCAAAAGCTATTGCACAGAATAGTTGATCATAACCGATGTTTGCCCTACCAAACGCAATAGCATTAGAACAGGGTCAGCCAATTTTAAAATGAACTCGGAGCTTTGGAGTCCCCCATTATGCTTGTAGCTGTACATCAGTTCAATCATAAGAGCACATTTCATTAGTCCCAACACTCAAAATCATGCATCTTGACCCTCTGTCCCAGGGCAACTAGCTAATGGAATATTCAGGGAACTACCATCACTGTTAAATGTCCAGACGTTATTCACCATTCATATGTAATCTCAATATAACATCATAGTTTACTCCAAACCAACTTTTATTTGGTGGATGCAAGCCAAAAAAGTTCATTATTGCACAATTGTAAACAAATTGAAGCACTGGTAATGGATTCTGACATGTTGGGTCAGAACCAATGCGATTGTTACAGTTTCACTCAATCACGCATCTTTTAGTCAGTGGCCTTTTCAAATTGAGATAATTCGGTTAGCTAACAATGAGGTCAGAAAATGCTTAGATCAACACGAGAGGGGTATCAAAAAACTGGAAAAGGGAGACAGCTAGCTCACAATGGCAATGCAACAGTGTAGTGCCATTTCTTTTGCAACACACCTGCAAGGCTCTTCTTTTCCCAGTCCATCTTGAAAGCTAATGTACATCATTCCCATCACATGTACAAGAGTAATCACATGAAACCAAGCAGCTATCAATGTTACAAACGATACACCAGAAGTAACGCACCAATGTTTTCACTTCATTGACATCAAAACCAAGTAACAGGTTTTCCTTGGGTGGCTCAGGTCTTCTGTTTGCCATTCTGAGGTAAATGGAATAGTATGCATGAAGGCATATATATACGTTAACATGATCAACTACAAGGGTCAGGTGATCCCTACTGTCATATCCTTGCAAACACACACACACACAGACAATAAAATTCTTGTAGTTATGTAGCTAGGGCCGTATTTAAGAAAATTGGTAATGTAAAGCCCATTGAATATGTTGTCCCTACCCCATCCCCAATTCACATCTTGGGGTTGTACCGTTGAAACAAAACCAAGTTCATTGGGATGCCAACTAGAACGTGTAATGGGAATTAATTCAGGCAGTGAAGTAAAGTATCATGTGTGAAATACAGTTCTGCTTTTTAACAACACAGGATGAATTATTATCTGTATCTACTTCCTTCCATTGGCTTATTGCATGGTGCAAGAAATCAGTTGCCTGGTCTGGCTGGCCCCTCACCTGTGGACTTGTAGCTTATATTCCTCGGTGGACACTTCTTCCAAACATTTTGCCCATGACTTCCGTGTTAAGACATTCAAAGGTCAGCCAATGGAAGTGAATTATTTTAGAACCCAGCAGACATAGGCATTAAGGCATAATTGCATATAAATAACAATGACGGTCATTAGATGAACAGGGGAAAGGCGACAATAGAGGCCACAATGTTAAATATTCCTTTCCACTTTGTTGTTGTAATGTGGTAATTGCACTTTGCCTCCATCCTCTCTGATGCACTCCATCACCATACTTCTCCCTCACGTCTATCCTTGTGTATGTGTGTATACAGTCCTAGCCTTCCGACAGGTTCTCCGTGCACTGGATGTAATACCACCATGTCACTGCCAGGAAAAATGTGATACTTCAAGAAATCTGAACAGTTCCAGTTCACTGTCAATATTCATGAGTCCAAGGCATGCTGTCTGACCTTCCCATTTTTGAAATTGGATCTATAATTGAAGGACCTCATACATCACCACAAGCAGTGCCCACATCACAGGAACTAAAATCACATGGCCCCACTGGTTACAACCAGGAACACCTACTGTCGTACCAACTTATGCAAGTCCCTCACAAGAATGATCTGCATTATTGAAGCTCACTTTTGGACAATGTCTGTCCTGACAGGAGTGAAGTTGGGAAGTCAAATAAATAAAAATAACAAAAGGTGCAAGGGAGGGTATGTTTTTTTTTTAAGAGAGTTGGGAGCCCCTTCCACCAGTAGTGGATAGTTGGTGCAGCAGTGCAACCAAAGGCATAATAGGTTCCCCCTAGAACAGCATCATCTAATGAAGTTGTGTTATCACTTTTAAAAGTGGAATTGAATAGTTTTATCAGGTCCTAAAGTCCTGCTCAGTATACGTATAGTGTGCGCTCCAAGTATGCAGGTCATTTTTAGTTATTGCAAATATCGCACAGGTATTTTTTTGTAGCCACACTCCCTCAATCTATTTGTGCTCACTCACCTACATGCAAAATACTGACATAGGGCCTGTTTCACCATGAGCGCTATATGATAAAACTGCAGTTCTTTTGGAACACCCCTACATATTTGTATTGATCTTCCAAAAGAACCGCGGGTTTTATATACCATTCTTGGTAAAATCGGCCCATAACCACACAAATAATGAGTTGCTGGAACCGATTTTCCTTTTGACCCCCCAATTGATACGAGTCCCTACACTGCCATTTTTCTCAATCCCATTCAGCAGTGAAGGTGGTGGGGCTCAGATACCTAAACCAGTTGGGCAAAACAATCCGGTATCCAGCTAACTTTTTCCTCCCAGTGCAGGGTATACTAATACTCCTTACTCCTAAATCCACCCTGGTTGAAAGGGTTTGGTTTGTTTCAATGGAGATCCCAAGCTGAACTCAATGTTTCGGAGTGAGAGGAACCAATAAAAAAACCTAGTGCACTTTTCCTCACACAAATAGGTAAGTAACCCTCTTTTGGGCACATACAATTTATTTGGGCAGGACTTTAGGACTTCAGTGACTGTTAATACTCCTTGCATACTTTTAAAAAACTCCCTGTAGGTCTTTCATCATACCATCAAAATTTTAAAAATGACCAATTGAGCGGTTAAGGGTTCAAAAATCAATCCTTCCCGTGACAAATCTCGACAGCAGTTCAGCTATCCACCATTTGCTTGGGGTCGCATGAGGTAGGGTAGGGGCGTTTTTTTTCTTCTGTTAAGCAGAACAGACATGAGCTCACTCAAAATGGTGCAGCTCACACAAGTGGCAAAGACACACAATGTGCAGATAGTCTAACTAAATCCAGAATCTAGTGATGAACAATTTATTGAACTCGTACAGTCTCACACAATTTAAATGATGCTCTCTCATATGATCAAGTAACTACAAACTTAAGTCGTCAATAAATGGATAAACTTTGAAAGCTCTGGTGTCGACACATGGGTAATGCTCAAGAAAATGGTCCTTACTTGTGCCCAGTGTCTGAATTAGCATTACCTTCGTGGCTATTCAAGTCGTATAGTTTTGCAATAATTGGTCAACACCAATGCCCTTCCTGAATGCATACAAAGACTCTCTAATTGCTATTGAACATCATATAAAATTGACGGCTGCTCTGAATAGCAGCCCATGACTTAAGGGAATTCAGGGGGTGCAGAGGGAACAAACAAAAGACATCAGAATTTTCAATTGATGAGAGTCCAATCTGTGAGGAGTAGCATTCAGGCTTGTCACACGGCTGGTAAACAAAGCTGCATATTGACACTGTAGCTTGGGAGAGCAATGCAGTATTTATTAGGAAGAAATGTGACAATGTCACTTTCCTATATCCATCTGGACTTAGGACTTTGCATAATGTTTAGTAATTATCCCACATATAATAATGGTGGTTTAAAGTTAAAATAAAATAACTGACTTACTGCCACAGACTGACAGTTTTGCATTCAATTGGCCCACACCGCTATTTGTCTTGTGTAGTGGAAATAACTCCTATCACACTCTGACGGGCTTGAGGATGGAAAAGGTCAGGGCAGGTTGTTGACTCAATGGGAAGGGATGTGATGTTGCGGGTGCACGAGGGCTGGAGAAACTCCGTTACCTCATCTCCTGCTTATTATATCTATATACTATGACTTGCAAAACTCTCATATGAAATACTTTCAATTTAGAAGTAAGGACTAACACATTGAGCTGTGGCAGAGTAGTAGTTGACTTATTATGCTTATCCTCCGCCATTCCCCATACCCCAACCTGCTCATTTGTTGCTCGTCTTCCTTGGATTGCATCCCATGTATGTTCTTAATTTAGAGTGTGAAAAAGAAACTGCATAGAACTTAAAATTGCCCATCAACTTGCACGCTTTGTCTCCCAACATCTACAACAAAATCTTACATACCATTGAAAGCCCACATCTGTCTACAGTCTGATAGTACAAGACACCACACTGCTCTATAAAACTCAAAATTTTTTGGCCCTAAACTCTGTATCACCTACTCCGAGAGAACTCAAAAACAATGACTTTCTTTTGGCAAAGACCACTGTGCATAAACAATTGCATATCAAACAATAGCGGAAGAACAGGCTGCATTTAAACACTCGTCCAAGGTGAACAACCCAAATTGTCAAATGGAAACAATGTCAAAAACTCAAAACACTTGCAACTGCCCCCAATGCATATGACTAAATGTGAAGGGTGGCCCAGGCGCTGCTTGTGTCCAATTTTTCAAATGCAACCGCACTCTCAGTTCATTCAGGCGGAAAATGTTCTTGTCACGAGCGCCACACAATGCCACTGCTTGTTAGTCACAATGTCACGGTGGCCAATGCTGCAGCACCTGACGCTTGGGGCATCAGATACCGCAGCCTCTGGTGCCACCTTGAAGGACTTGAACATGCCACAAAAGAAAAGAAAAAACCATCCTTCGCACAGCAGCCGAGAAGTTGCACATACTTAAGCCTATGTACTGCACACATGTATAACCCTTGCACACGCTTCTTTCTGTAACATGAAAACGCATTCAGATGCACCCCGTTTAGTACGGGACCAAGAAAATAAGATGCGCCACCAAAGTTCCTACGATGTATAATAAAAATGGACAGATGTCACAGAATCCATCTTATCACTAGGCACAGCCAAATTTCATATCTTCTGAATCTTTTCTCCCATCACCACTGGATTGTTCTTTCGGATCTCCTCCGCGCCCAGCTCGCGGTAGTTGAAGGTGCAGTCGTGCTTGTCACTATACCTGTGAACTGCACAGAAAAGCCTACCACACCGACACTCAAACCCTGCAAAATCCAGAAGGCTTTTGTTAGGTCACCATTGCACCACGAGAAAGCTGCAATTATAATGAACAAGGCCAAAACTCACCAGTCAAGCCAATCTTCTTGCGACAGGTAGCACAGCGGTTCTTCTTTTTCCCATCCTTCTCTGACAGATCCCTGGTCTCAGAGGTGCCTGCCTTGCCATCTGACAGGTCTGCTGCATCCAAACTGGCAACTGCTGCTTCAGCACCCTCCTCCTCCGACTTCTGCACAAAGTTTAAAATACGAGAATCAGCAATTAGATAAATTTAAATGCTACAATTGTGACATCTCAAATTCAAGGATGGAACAAGGAAAAGAGCCAAGTCCTTGCCAGGATTCGAACCTGGGACCTCTGCCCATTCGCACAGGCAGCGCTCTGGCCAGCTGAGCTACAAGGGCTTCAAAATGACCCATATGGAGATGGCCTCTTACATCATAGGTACAGTAAATCAACCATTTTTATGGCTAAATTATAATTCCACCAAATGGCCTGTCCTACCTTTTCGTTCTTTGTCTTTTTAGCCGACATGTTAGAGGGTTCAGAGGTAGTAGTGCAGGCTTTGCGCTTAGCCATGGTACCTAGGTGTGGCAAGGATTCTGGGATCAGGGAGATGGTGACTGGTTGACTTGGATGAGGAAGATGGTAACAGGACAGTCCATGTGTCTAACTGCAATACCAATAATAAATGCAAAAAATTAACTAATCAAAACAAGAGCTAGATTCAGCAGAAACACATGTAAATGCCTGCCATTTTACTTTGCAAGGGGGTGCCAAAACTTGACCCACAAAAGGTTAGTGTCAATCATTCTTATCTGCTGTTGAATATATGACTACAACAGAGTCCCTGCATATTTTAGAGTCCATTACAAGAATGTTCCACAGCACATAACATTTTATGCCAGAATATTCAGAAAAGATTGAAAATGAAAAATGGTGTACAGTTAACAAGGAAACAAGTACCTTAATCACGAAAATGAAATTCAATGTTGCCCAAATACTCAATAATGAAATACAACGTTCTCCGTTTCCACGGATGCAACAACCTGGAGATCTTGTTACTCATCGTTTGCAATATTGTTCCCAACAATGAACAACTAAAATCAGCTGCTTGTTCTTGATTTGTGGTCAATGGGGTCCTAACCTACTCTCCGTTTCGCACAAGTCCGAACCGTTTTGGATATCCATACGCCCGAAAGTAGTGCCCACCATGCCAGACCATACCGCTCCTCACATCAAAATGTGCAGTTTGTGTAGCGCTGCAGCTACCACATGGGCTGCCCATGATAATTAGCCATTCGAATTACATGTACCAGCATTGTTTCTTTGAGAAACCAGCGATACGGGGGACTAATTTTGCTGCGGCTCACCCCTCGGGCGTTTGTATACCTGAAAAGGTTCGGACTTATGCGAATCGGAGAGTACATTGTGCAAACCCATGTAAAACTTCATCCTCATTTTAAAATGAATTTGCGTGTTTTTTATTTGAAGAAATACATATTAGTTTTTGAGCTATGATCGATCTAATATCATATTAATTATACGGTACCATCCTGTCCCCTGACGTCACTGTCACTAAACAGATTGGTGAAGAGGCAGGAACACACCCGAGCTGCTTTGTTCCTTTGTTTGTTTGGTTTGTTGGAGCGCCTATCAACGGAATCAACAACCGGGCATCAGTAAATAAGCGGAATCGAATGGACCGCCACTAAAGCAGGTGCACCGGTCTGACGACGTCACTGTTGTTGGGCAGAAATCGCAATGCGCCCATTTAATAGGCCCATTTCCCCTGCCAATTTTATACCCACGATAATTATTTATCGAGGATTGACATTTTGGTGCTGAACAGTGGCGGAATGCGTGTTTACATGTATCGCTGAGCTATTCGTGTACAAATGTCTCAAATCCCAGACCAAGGCTAGGACCCGTTATGCAAACCAACCTTAGGAGGGGTTGCACCATACTGGATACATTAAGGTAGTTCTTGCGCTAAGTCCATTCATTGACAATTTCGTGAAAATCACACCATCCATTCCTGGGCATGTCGCACATACTCCTGGGAAGTTTCAAGAGGCTCGTCTATCTCGTTTTTGAGATATTAATTTTCAAAGTTGGGCTTCTGGCGGCCCCTTATGCATGGAGCCTTATGGGAGCCGGTCTGCGGGCCTCGAGAAAAGTGTCCCTAGCTCCATTAAAAACATTGAGATGTTAACCAAAAACCATATTCATGTGGGGGAAAGTCGGGAGATTAATTTAGTGGCGATTTTCATAGGGGTCACCATGGTCCTTCCCCCGCAAATCGTCATTTTGTGAGGAGCCGACTCTACAGTTGGCGTCGAAGTGGCAACGCTGTAAGCAACAATAGGCATGGCGGCCTTCGCTCGGGATTTTCAAATCCCGAGCCGCCTAGGTTTCAGAATGGCATGTAACTGACAAGGGAAGTGCAAGTGTTGTCCGTGGAGTTTTTGAATGAAACGCCGGTCCAGTACTGTATGATTGTGTATGATCAGGGGTATGATTGTGTATGTGAGATTGGTCTCTGGTCTCAAGTTATTGATCGACTAGACAGTTACCTAAGTTACCAGCAAAGGAGGCACGTTCGAACGGGGCGGCGGAGATGGGACTATCGATGTATTGATATCGATATATCGATGGTTTACTTATAAAATATCGATGTCTGATAAGCTCAAATCACTGTAATTTTATTAAAATATCGATATAATATATCGATAGTTGGGATAACTATCGAGAACTCGATATATGGCTGGGGGAAATATCGATACATCGAAACATCTATACTTTATTTATAAGGGGTACCAAACGTATGCAACGATGCCGGATTTATCGCACTTTTTCCGGTATTTGGAACAGCCATATTTCTGCTCTTCTCCGGGACAAAAGTGCGCGAGGGAATTATTATCCCCCAAATAAATGTTCACGCAACGTATCCGACGCAAAACACGTACTCAAAACTCTGTTTCAGAGAAATACTAGCAGAAATGTCTTACAATCGCAGAAGTTGGTATTGGCCAGCTCGCCCCATGTATAAACATAGGCTCAACACCCCTCCCCCTCCCCTCCGTTTCTAAGCGCAAGAACTACCTTAAGCAGCTCAAATTCTTCCCCGCATTTTGGCCAAGAAGATTCTTAATGAATTCTTCACGAAACCTGCCCTCAGTGGGCAAATATTATTTTCATTAAAATGAAAGTTCTTACTTCATGCAATGTCTGGCTTCCCTACACCCTGGCAGCCGGGAATTTTTTTTAGATCCTCCTCATACTGGACACAGAAGAGTGCTCTGCTGACACTAAGAATTTTTCACCAAGACTGCTGTCCTTGCTGTTTGTGGTCACTATTTCAACATTAAGTATCACTGGTTACCAGTAAACAAATGACTAACCAACAATGGCTGGGGCCTTACATCACAGACCATTTGTTCATAACATACTCTCCGATTCACATAAAGGCCCATACACACAGGCCGTCGACGGTTTTGGTCTTTGGTCACGTTGACGCCGCGGACCAATCATGACTCATGTAAACAAGCTGTAAACAATGTGTTGCGCTTGTTTACATGAGTCATGATTGGTCCGCGGCATCAACGCGACCAAAGACCAAAACCGTCGACGGCCTCTGTGTATGGGCCAACCTTTTTGGATAACCATAAGCCCAAAAGCCCTACCTGCTCTTCACAACAAAATGTGCAATCTGTGTAGCGCTGCAGCTGCCGCATGGGCAGCCCGTGATAATTAGGCAGTCGAATTACACGTACCAGCACTGTTTCTTCGAGAAAGCCAGAGATATGGGGGACTAATATTGCGGCGGATGGTTGCTGCATACCCAACAGTTTACTGTATTATGCAGTCCTTTTCCTCATGCTGTATTGTAATTTTAAAAATTTTTACACCACTAATTTAGGATAAAAATTAGTTACAAACATCCTTCTTGAGGGGAGCCATAATTTAAAATGTACTAAGGGGGGCCGGGGAGTAAACCCAGCACTGGTTATACTGTGTTGTTTAGGAAACAATGACAAAAAAAAAAGTATGTACAGTACATGTTCCGTAGAAGCACAACCATTGTAGGCTTAACGACGTAGTGCATGTCAGCAAGAACATGACATTTTCTTTCAATCTCCACCCACCGATTTCTTTTGCTTAACCCTCAAACAGTGACATGTCTCCCAAGCCCCGGGAAATGTGACACTGCTTTCCAAGAATGAGTCACATCCTGAACTCTGGAGGAACCTGAGCTTATCAGTCATGATTCATGAACATGAACACATGGGAATCTTTAGTGCTTCTAAAACAAAAGCCTGCCTTTCAGCAACTTCCAAAAATCGACACCCAACCCCTAACTTGATCTGATTGCATGCTCTAGTAAGGAAAACCAGTACAGCTTCAGTGACGAGGGAACATTTTGGCCACAAATACGCATAATACATTTTTACTGGTTGTGCTATTTGCACTAATAATATTAATAATAAACTGAATGACATTGATCACAGGAGGATGTAAATGGGTCAATAGTGAAAAAAGGTGCAATTTCATTTTTAAAAAAAATGTAAATGGCACTTCAAGAAATAATTTTTTTTAAATAAAAATAGTTATTAGTTATTACCTCTGGTGTTCCCACAAAAATAACGGCTGAGATCGTAGACTTAGATTTCCCATTGTTAAATCAATTATAAAAATGCTGTATCTACAGCTGTATACACACAGTCAAGACTACAGAGTCTACTTGACCTTGACAAGTGTGGCACAGGGTCTAGAACCGAACCAAGTGGCTAGCACAGTTCGCAATATAAATGTAAGTAATACTTCACATCGCTTCAAATGCAATAAAACAAGAAATGTGGAAATTCCGAGTATACTCAAGACCTATCCGTATGCTTACATCTGACAATAAGTAGGGTACAGCTATGAGCGCATTAGAAACATGGTATAGATGGTCCAAAACATTCAAATAGGTTATTAAAATCATGTCCTTGAACATATGACCCCACCTAGGGGTGCTCGTGGACAGGTAGTGTCCACGGACGTGACAACTCTCTGTTTATTCCACGTAAAACATCGTAAGTTTAGGTTACAAACTTTTAGTTCAAATGAGTAAGCTCTTTGTACCTAATAGCACATGTACTTGTGCAAAAATTGAAATTTGAACTTCTTACCTACATTTACCAGGTGCCACAGACGTGACGCACTGATCTCGACACTTCACTAAATCTGATGTTTAAGAGCAGAATTACACGCCTTCAAACAACCAAACGAACAGGTTTATGATTCAGCGTCTCAATATGGCTGGATCAGCAGGTAAAAAGACAAAAATCCTGCACATTGCTGCTTCCTGGATGATTTTATAACAGTTTTTCTTTTTGTCCATGAATGTGACGAGAAACCTTGGGACAAAATTACTCTTGCAATAAAATCGATGCAATTTGGAACTTCAGGACAAAGAATGCACTAGCCTTTACCTTCATTATTCCTTTCTCCATTACTCTAATTTAAAAAGTGAAATAACATCTTATGCCTTGCATAAAAATTGACAAAACTATGAGTGAAGGTTGGGACTAGGCACAGGCGTGACATGTCACGCTCTGTGACCTAAAGAAAAATATGACAAAATTTTCTCATTAGGGGTCGTCCATATACCACTTGACCGTTTTGGGGGGAGGGGGGGGTCTGCTGATATACCACAGTTGGTCACGGGGGGGAG
>KZ539071.1:5823-34241 GCA_000934665.2 Catajapyx aquilonaris
GGGGGGCCCCCCCCCCCCCCCTGGCTACGTCACTGCGAGACAACAAAACATAATAGGACAACAATGACATTGATTGTTGTTCTCATTTCCAGTTGCTGCCTGTAAATTGACCTTGGATAACCGAAGTAGGTTGGTATGGTGGATATGGAGTCCGCCTGCTAATCTGGAGGTTCTTGTTTCGAATCCCGGGGCTGGCGACCCTGTGGTTTCCCATGGTCCTCCCAGGATAATTCCGGGGTCGTTTCCGTATAATAGGCTACATCCGCTTCTTTCCGTCCCTACCCTTGGCCCCACCCAGGTGCGAAGTAAGAGGCAGAAAAATCGAAGAAAACTGATGGTGGTGTGCCACCCCCTTAAAAGGGCTCCACCCTATCACTACTATCTATCACACTATCACACGGGGTAAAATAAATAATTAATAAATACATAAAAATAAAATTGACCTTGGCGGATAGAGTGAATCTGAAAAACCGGAAGTGGTGGGCCACCGGAAGTTTACCATGAACGCTTAATCCGAATCTGAAAACTGTTTGTTGATATTTCATGCGGTTTAGGCACTGATACCTGTCCACAGACAGACGGACAGAGCTATAAGAATTTTTTCCCACGAAAAAATGTTTAAAAAAATGTTTTATTGGCAAAATGATACAAAAGTGATAATTGCTGAAAATCTTAATCACTATGCACATATTATATAGGCAGGTCCGTAAGCACATTATCCTGTCACATTGTTATATAACAAATTGTTCATATGCTTCCAGTAGGGAGTCGAAAGTGAATAGGCATTTTGATGGACTCTCGATGGGGATGCCAGCTATTCCTGCAGCCTGTGGAAATGACAACAATGAGTCGATTTGCAACAATTAGCCATTGTTGTCACTGCTTACTTACCAGAGCGATCAAGTCAGGTGTCTCCTTCTGAGGCGTGGTTGGTGGCAGTGGCCTCAAAGGTGCTTCCTCCATCTTGCGAGTTGTGGTGGCGACCTTGACCTCAACAGGCGGGCATTGGGTCAGGTCAACAATGGGGTGGACAACAAGACGTTGCTGGTGTATCCGAATAAGCTGGCAGTTGTGATGGTGCAAAATACGTTCCAAACACTGCTTCCTGTTTACCAACTGAAGGACATCAGCATCCAACCGCCTCTTCTTCTCCTCTTCTACTCTCGCCTCCTGAAAAATTGACATCGGGGTCATGACCTAGCTAGACACAAAGATGACCATATACTTACGTCAATAAGGGTCAGCATGTTATGAAGTTTCTTATCCCTACATCTGGTTGCTGCTTCACGGTTCATCAACCGTTTTCTGGCCCTCTTGGCAGCCTGTTCCGGGGTCAGCTGAAATGACCTCAATGTAAGTACGGGATGATGGACAATAATTGTTGTGGACATACCTCGTCATCATCATCTCTGGGCCTTCTTCCACCCCTTCTCCTCCGGCCATCCACGGACATGGCTTCCGGGTAGTTGCTGGCTGAACTGCTGCTTCTGGAAGTGACCTCACTGCTGGTCATGGAGGTGCTGGAACTGGAGGATTCAACTTTGGACTCCATCAGGTGCTGTCCGGTCAGCTGGTCCAGTTGCTTCTGAGTTAATCCTAATATTTCCGCCAGGTTTTGCAGGGCAGCTGGGGTCAAATCAGATGGCGATATCTCGAAATCCCATGGCAACTAAGAGGAGGTCAAAGGTCAGTGGAGGAATTTGGGAGGAATAGTAAAAAAATTATGTGGACTTACCTTAGGTGTATTATCCATTGGCCATCTCACACTGCACGCTGTTCTCAGAACAGCGTGCAGTGTGAGATGGCCATGGATGGACCCAATCTGGTCATTCTGGTCCGGACATCCTGAGTGAGTCACTCAGGATGAGGACAAGAGTGACCAGGTCGGGTCATACCTTTTGGCCTCAGAATCACCTTCCGAGATAAAAACTAGGAATAACCATAACCTTTCAAAAACAAGAGTGTATGACTCATTGTCATGCATATCTTAAGCCCCTGTAGACCGTGGGAAAGACTTGCAGCCCATTCTTGGCTCTATGGTTATGTGTATAGGGGACCCCTAGACTAGAGGCTGAGTCATATTTCTGGTTTTATGCATTAGTCAATATCTTCTGGTATTTGTAGACTACCGTACTCCAAATGCGGAATATACGTAATGGCTTTTTAAATTAAATAATCCAATGAATTTAAATCATATCTTCTATATCTATATAAATAAAGCCGTTTGTGATCTGTCTGTCTGCCTGCCTGGAACGCCAACCATCGTTTTCCTGCCATCTGTGGTCCGCCTCCTACATCTCCAACCTCTCCCGTCCTTCCGACCCGGCCTGCCTTTAATTAAGATTCTTAATTACATGTAACACTCGCAAAAATCCGTATCTTTCGCACCCCACGCGTCGCAGGGACAAAAAAGAGCCCCCTGCTGATATATCTGACCCGAAATTCACCCTTCTTGCCCACCTTGGCGTCCTTGACCTAACCACCCCTCCAAGACACGGGTCACTCAGCCAACCCATGACGACCCCCGTCCCTTCTATTCCCGCCAAACCCAGGGATTGTGACTAATCGTCTTGTGCACAAGGTACAAGTCCCCCAAGTCCCTTATCTACTTGCCCCCCACGGTTTTACAAATGACNCCCCCATCCCGTGTGTGACCTACGCGGTCAAATACAACAATCGTCAACAACCGGCTCAATGCCTCAAAACAATGAAACAGCATGCGCACAATTATTGACTCGATTTTAATTAGTCGGGCCGGTCTCATTAAAATCGACATTATTTTCTACACCGCAAATAACTGGCTATGCGTTTGTCTCAATTACAATTAAACGATCATAAAAAAGTCACTATTCAGGTACCTTATACAAGTGTGTACTTACCTCAGCGTGGGTTTCGTCCATGGTGACGTCCATGATGGCGGGACCTGAGGGCGTTGATGAAGAAGACAATGGTCGGGCACTGAAGAGGGACTGGCCAAGACGACTTCTCAGGTGGGGAAGAGGCAGAACAATGGACAAGAAGGGTCCTAACTGCCCAAATTAGCGGCGGAATCCGCCCACTTTCTCCCAACCGGAGGACCTCTTTGGTTCAAGGACGCGGGTCACTTCGGGTCAGCCAATAGGAACTGGCCTTCCCATCGTCACAAGACCAGCAGTGTGTGTGTCGCAGTCTTCGGCGCCTGAAATCTGCCTGCATTCTTGACGACTATGAAAAATAGAACAATAGAGCCATATTGTTACTAGTCGAAAATATGACTACGAAAATTTTGAGCACTTATTAGTTATTACATACGCAGGTTTACTATTGAGATAGTGACACTGTAATTAATTCGTACATATTTTAAATTTAAAGTAATGTTACACTCAAGAGGGGGCATATTGTTACAGTGTACCTGTCCCCGCTAAAAAGTTTTGTTGCAATTATCATTCAGTATTAGTTACAAAAATTTTAATATCGTAATTAGGGAGTGTGTCAATGTCAACAATGTAGGTGTTCATTGACTTTAAAACATAATTACAAGCCCAGGGAAGCCTAATTACACTACATTGTGCTCTTGATTATCCGGGCTAGTAATGACTGCACGGGTGTTGCCGGATAATCGGAAATGGCCATAGAAACCGTAAAAAATGAGCTATCCACAGGTTAGAGATTACCCTGCTTGGTTTAAGCAAAATAATAAAACTTATAATATATTTTTTTTACTTTATCTTCTTTAAAAAAAAGCGTTATATTTCTTCGGCGGCGAGACATATTGACAGTGGCGCTAATTTTTGTCCACTGCTAGTTACTGATAAGTTAGCAGTAGCAGTGGGACAAATAATTCGACACATTTTTTCGGGCTTTAATTTTAAATATTATTTTTAACTAGTCGTCGCTGGCTACCCCATTTCTGGGATTATGCCGTGTGTATCTATATGACCGGATAATCCGCACCCGGATAATCGGGCATACAGTGTATGTGAATACGACATGAAATGTATAGCGCAACTTTTTAAATAATATTTTAACAATGCTGTGATAAATTATTTCCAATGCAAAATATGGAAAAATATTCAAAGCCTTTTCCACCCTCCTAACTTGGCCACCTAAATGGCACCAAGCTTTATCAGATAAGGGTTTCTTAGGACCAACCGCTAATGGCTTGACTAGCCGAAAGCAAAGGGGGACAAAATATGGTCAGCAGGTCATTCCGACGGGGCATGACCTTCCTTCCTTCCTGATAGCCTCAAGTGACATTCCCAGCCACCCCTGACTCCATTATGTCGCATGGTCAGTTTCAGAGGCTATTGTTTCAGAGGCTTCTGCGTGCCCAACGTTGGCGCGTATTACGTCTATACGTAATCGACTCTTACGTGTTCAACCCGAAACTCGACAGAGCCATACACTCATCAAGGTCACTCGCAATCGACAAAGTCGATTGACGTCAAAATGACGTCGCCAATGCCGACCAGGGCAGGAGGAGAATTGGCGACGTCATTGTGTCGTCAATCGACATTGTCGATTGCGAGTGACCTTGGTGAGTATATGGCTCTTGGACTGCTGAATCGTGCGGGTAATGCTCGAGAATATCTGGTTCGAGATATTTTAGTAAGAAAAGCTTTATCTGAAACTATTGTGTCGAAAGAAACACTTATGAAGGAAATCCGATTACGTGGTCCGCAACGTGGTGCGTAGAATATATTGCTGCCATTTCGGATCGATTCCTGTCCATTTTGCAGAAGTCATCGATATCTGACTTTCGGTTATAACAGAGTCGAATGGCCGGTCCTGAAAAACTTCCATAAGGCACTGTGTATTTTTTACTCCTGATATAACATACTCATTTTTACCTCACCTTGGCTATAATGGACCATTGCATTTGGTACCTCGGCGGCAAAATGTGCTGTTTTTGACTATTATTCCACTTCCTTTCCCACGCAAGGAAGGCAGAGAATACTGGAATAAGGTGATTTTAGCATCCGTCACTGATTTAAGCTAATCAATCAATTTTCTGGTATATTTGGCGACACGGAGACGATAGAAGAAAATTGCGGGAATTTTGTCCTCAATGATTTAAGGGTGAGCTAATTTTGCATTTTTGTGGTTTGTTTCATTAATCACTTTGCAGTAGTGTGCATTGTAGGCAAGTAGAAAACTTGTGTATTCGCTGCAAAATTGGCGAATAGGCTATGACAGACTTCGGTTATAACATACTTGTAAATGTAAAAAAAATGTTTTATTGGCAAAATGATACAAAAGTGAAAATTGCTGAAAATCTTAATTACTATGCACATAATTATTATATTGGCAGGTCCATAAGCACATTGTTGTACAATTGTTAATATGCTTCCAGTAGGGAGTCGAAATTGAAGAGGCCTTTTGATGGACTCTCGATGGGGATGCCAGCTATCTCTGCAGCCTGTGGAAATGACAACAATGAGTCGATTTGCAACAATTAGCCATTGTTGTCACTGCTTACTTACCAGAGAGATCAAGTCAGGTGTCTCCTTCTGAGGCGTGGTTGGTGGCAGTGGCCTCAAAGGTGCTTCCTCCATCTTGCGAGTTGTGGTGGCGACCTTGACCTCAACAGGCGGGCATTGGGTCAGGTCAACAATGGGGTGGACAACAAGACGTTGCTGGTGTCTCTGAATAAGCTCGCAGTTGTGATGGTGCAAGATACGTTCCAAACACTGCTTCCTGTTTACCAACTGAAGGACATCAGCATCCAACCGTCTCTTCTTCTCCTCTTCTACTCTCACCTCCTGAAAAATTGACATGGGGGTCATGACCTATCAAGACACAAAGATGATCATACTTACGTCAATAAGGGTCTGCATGTTATTAAGTTTCTTTTCCCAACATCTGGCTACTGCTTCACGGTTCATCAGGCGTTTTCTGGCCCTCTTGGTAGCCTGCTCAGGGGTCAGCTGAAATGACCTCAATGTAAGTAGGGGATGATGGACAATAATTGTTGTGGACATACCTGGTCATCATCATCTCTTGGCCTTCTTCCACCCCTTCTCTTCCGGTCATCCATGGGCATGGCTTCCGGGTAGTTGCTGGCTGAACTGCTGCTTCTGGAAGTGACCTCACTGCTGGTCATGGAGGTGCTGGAACTGGAGGATTCAACTTTGGACTCCATCAGGTGCTGTCCGGTCAGCTGGTCCGGTTGCTTCTGAGTTAATCCGAATATTTCTGCCAAGTTTTGCAGGGCAGTTGGGGTCAAATCAGAAGGCGATATCTCGAAATCCCATGGCAACTATAGAGGAGGTCAAAGGTCAGTGGAGGAATTTGGGAGGAATAGTAAAAAAATTATGTGGACTTACCGTAGGTGTAATATCCATGACCATCTCACACTGCACACTGTTCTCACTCAGGATGTCAGGACAAGAATGACCCGGTCGGGTCATATACCTTTTGGCCTCAGAATCACCTTCTGAGATAAAAACCAGGAATAACCATAACCTTTCGAAAACAAGAGTGTATGACTCCATGTCATGCATATCCTAAGCCCCTGTAGACCGTGGGAAAGACTTGCAGCCCATTCTTGGCTCTATGGTATATGTGTACAGGGGACCCCCAGGCTGAGTCATATTTCTGGTTTTATCCATTAGTCAATATCTTCTGGTATTTGTACTCCAAATGCGGAAGAGACTTTTGAAAATGGGCATCACATTTCAATTGCGATATATGTAAAATTTATTTACGTGCAGAATAATGAATAACTATTCAAAAGCAAGGTCATGCTCTTCATGCCTTTCAGGCCAATCACAGGCCGACCTGCACCACATGACCCATCACAGAACCACCCTGACAACATGCTCCTATATTATGAACCCAAAAGTTTCACTGAACACAATACTGTAAATTTATTATGCGGTATGACTTTTTAAAGCAAATTTATTTGCAAGATTTTGTTGCCAATTCAGGTGACTACATTTACGGGTATATGCGTTTGGCGCACAAAATGCTTTTATATCTGGCTAATATGGAAAATTGCCTCACTATATTTTGCGAAAATCTCACGCCATGTAAAAATTACTACCTGTTATTTTGTAACTTGTTCCACCCCTAACTTGGCCACCTAAATGGCACCAAGCTTTATCAGATAAGGGCTTCTTAGGACCAGCCGCTAATGGCTTGACAAGCCGAAAACGATAATAATATACGTAAATGGTCAGCAGGTCATTCCGACGGCGCCCTTCCCAATGACCTCAGTCCCCCTTCCTTCCTGATAGCCTCACGTGGCATTCCAGCCAGGCAGAGCATGGAAGTGTGCTCGACGACGCCGACGATGTGACTGACAACGACGTGCCAGAAGGAAGCGTCATCGGAAAAGACATGCTAAACTGCGACGGGTTACGAAGACAAATCGGTTATAACATACTTGCAAATGTAAAAAAATGTTTTATTGGCAAAATGATACAAAAGTGATAATTGCTGAAAATCTTAATTATTACTATGCACATATTATATTGGCAGGTCCATAAGCACATTGTTGTACAATTGTTAACATGCTTCCAGTAGGGAGTCGAAAGTGAAGAGGCCTTTTGATGGACTCTCGATGGGGATGCCAGCTATCTCTGCAGCCTGTGGAAATGACAACAATGAGTCGATTTGCAACAATTAGCCATTGTTGTCACTGCTTACTTACCAGAGAGATCAAGTCAGGTCTCTCCTTCTGAGGCGTGGTTGGTGGCAGTGGCCTCAAAGGTGCTTCCTCCATCTTGCGAGTTGTGGTGGCGACCTTGACCTCAACAGGTGGGCATTGGGTCAGGTCAACAATGGGGTGGACAACAAGACGTTGCTGGTGTATCCGAATAAGCTCGCAGTTGTGATGGTGCAAAATACGTTCCAAACACTGCTTCCTGTTTACCAACTGAAGGACATCAGCATCCAGCCGCCTCTTCTTCTCCTCTTCTACTCTCACCTCCTGAAAAATTGACATGGGGGTCATGACCTAGCTAGACACAAAGATGCCCATACTTACGTCAATAAGGGTCAGCATGCTATGAAGCTTCTTGTCCCTACATCTGGCTGCTGCTTCACGGTTCATCAGGCGTTTTCTGGCCCTCTTGGTAGCTTGCTCAGGGGTCAGCTGAAATGACCTCAATGTAAGTGGGGGATGATGGACAATTGTTGTGAACATACCTGGTCATCATCATCTCTGGGCCTTCTTCCACCCCTTCTCCTCCGGCCATCCACGGACGTGGCTTCCGGGTAGTTGCTGGCTGAACTGCTGCTTCTGGAAGTGACCTCACTGCTGGTCACGGAGGTGCTGGAACTGGAGGATTCAACTTTGGACTCCATCCGGTGCTGTCCGGTCAGCTGGACAGGATCCGGTTGCTCAGTTAATCCGAATATTTCAGCCAGGTTTTGCAGGGCAGTTGGGGTCAAATCAGATGGCGATATCTCGAAATCCCATGGCAACTAGAGGAGGTCAAAGGTCAGTGGAGGAATTTGGGAGGAACAGTAAAAAAATTATGTGGACTTACCTTAGGTGTACTATCCATGGCCATCTCACACTGCACACTGTTCTCACTCAGGATGTCAGGGCAAGAATGACCAGGTCGGGTCATACCTTGGCCTTAGAACCAGTCATACATCACCTTCCGGGATAATCATAACCTTTCAAAAACAAGAGTGTATGACTCATTGTCATGCATATCTTAAGCCCCTGCAGACCGTGGGAAAGACTTCAGCACACTCTTGGCTCTGTGGTATGTGTATAGGGGACCCCTATAGGCTGTGAGTCATATGTCTGGTTTTATCCATTAGTCAATATCTTCTGGTATTTGTACTCCAAATACGGAAGAGACTTTTGAAAATTGGCACATTTCAATTGCGAATTTGCGATATTTTATTTACGATAGTAATTATGAACTCAAAAGTTTCACTGAGCGTGTATTTATAGGTTTTGAAATTTTTTTAAAAAATGACAATTCAACAGTATGCTTAAACACCAACAATAATGGTCACCAGGCTGAACAATCATTCCTCAACGTTCATGGATTTTGCTGGCCATTGCTGAATCTTCTTCAGGATTCAAATGTGTCTCCAGTAACCAATCCATACAATAAGGCAAGACTAACAATGTCAGCATCTATCTGATGGTCATCTGCTGACCTCCATCCACTATCAGCAGGAAGGTGTCCAGCTGTGTCCGGATAAGATGCTTCTAAGGATTCGAAGAACTCCTGAACCATATCGCCGTCCAGTACTGGAAGAGGTGGTATGTCATCTTGATGATGCAGTTGCAAATATTCTGTTGGTTGCTGGGCAACGAGTGGTTGATCAACAGTGGCAGGATCCTAAACATATCGAACAAGTTGTTGATTCTTGTTGCTCTTGGTAACAATATAATATGGAATGGACGTACCAAAAGACCACTGGTGTCACTGTAGTCAGCCCCAAATCCACATGACTCCAGATACTCCTGGACAATGCTCCATTCCAGCTCTTCGTCCCAATGGTCCTGAATCGGGTCTGATGGACCCTGTTGCTCGGCAGTAGGGCTTGAGGTGAGATCTTGTGGAGAACAGGTTCCTGTCAAATTCAACATATCAAACACCTGATGGACTGTGGACAACTGTCGTGGTCCAATGTTATGGACGATCTGTTAGTGTAAACAAGATTCACGAAGTTGGCTTGGTGATATGTTGACGATGGTTGTCTATAGCAATACAACAATCTGCCTGTTGGCACCACTTATTCCTCGTAGAGTGTCATGAAGAAAAGTTGAACACAAACAAGTTTATTCACAATAATTATTGAGATTTCTTAGACATTTTTCGATGGCCTTTAGAATGCTTTCTATTCATTACAGTTGTTCTGACATAATCACCAAAGCTCCTATGAAGATAATTCCTGGCTCCAGTACCATGAGATGGATCTTCTACAAATCGAATTGTTTTCCGACGAGGACTATCCTCAACAACTTCACACACACCGTCCTTACATTCAAGACTATCATGCTGGCCATTATCTTTTGATTGATCCTTCTGTTCAATGCTCACTTCAGCAAGTTCAGACATTCCAGATTGATCCTGTTGTTCAGTAGCTTTTTGATCAGTTCCTTCTAGAGATAGCTTATGTGGAGAACTACTTTGAGCAGCAGATGGTGATTCTCTAGAACTATAAGTTTCTGCAGTATGCGGCCGCCGATAAGTCTGACATTTTGGCGATTCAAACTTTTCAGGCAGATTTTCTCGCGGTACTTTTTGTGATAGAATTTCTCGCGGAACTTTTTCTGATAGAGTTTCTCGCGGAACTTTTTGAGATAGAACACCTCGTAATCGAACATCTCGTGATTGTGTTATAGGAAATAGAGCATCTCGAAATCTGACACCTCGAGAGAGACTTGTGTGAAACAGGGTTTCTCTCAAGCGAGTCACATGAGAGGGATCCAATTGAGATAGAGCTTGACGATATTGAGGACCACGTGATCGGATTTCCTTCATTAGTGTTTCTTTCGACTCAATAGTTTCAGATAATGCTTTTCTTACTAAAATATCTCGAATCAGATTTTCTCGAGCATTACCAGCACGATTCAGTAGTCCAAGTTGAGTTTCGGGTTGAATACGTAAGAGTCGATTTCGTAGACGTAATACGCGCCAACGTTGAGCACGCAGAAGTATACGTCGTTGTTGAGCATGACGTTGTCGAGAACGTAAGCTTCGAACTTTCGAGGCCTTTGGACGTTCTGTATCATCTTTTGTCTTAGCCCGTCGCAGTTTAGCACGTCTTTTCCGATTACGCTTCCTTCTGGCACGTCGTTGTCTGTCACGTCGGCGTCGGCGTCGAGCACACTGCCATGCTGTGCGCATCAGATGACTTCGAAGTTTTCGGTTGTAATGTGGGGGAGGGTACGTGCGATTTTCATGCTCGTACTCCGAGCTGACCTTCAGGAGCATGCAGAAGAGGTGGTACATCGGGTCCGGGGGTCGAACCCTGTCCAATGAAGTGACCGCAACCAGAAGCCCAGGGGCTATTTTGCGGTTTATGTAACACCTGAAAGACGAGGTGTTGATGGGATTCATCTCTTCCTTAATCTGTGGGTCAAATGATTAATACTTTTTAATTAAATATGAATTTTTTAATGAGCTCAACCGAGTGCGCAACACAGTTCGCGCAAATTGTTTCCAACACTAATCTTGAGGGAATAACAATCTGGTCAACATTTGCGATGTTGCCAAGTCTTTGCAACGAGGCTTAGAGGCCTCTACGAAGTAACTGTGGCAACGTTGTGTCAGAACAATGGACTTGCGCGAGTGTGAATGCGCACTCGGTTACACTAGTTAAAAAATCTAAAGTAGGGTACTGTATGTGGTATACTGAAGTTGATTATTATTTAATATTTTCATATTTATTGATATTATTTTAAAATGGCGGTTAAATTTTTTTTCAAATTAGTACAACAATTACCTTCGATAAATATCGAGGAACACTGCCAGTACTGCTGTCAACAGAGCCCTTTCCGTCATTCGTTGTCTTATTACTTGTCCCTCTCCTGGTTCCCTTTTGACCAGGCAGGTCGAAGGAGACATGCTGAGAAGCTAAGAACAAATTTTGATGGTAAGATAAGGAGAGCATCCAAACCCTTCTCACCAAGCTTCCCACATTTTTATCTTATCTCAGAACCGGGAATCGAACCCAGGACCCCAGAGGTGGAGGTGACAATAAGGCATTGGCCATTTGGCACCATGCTTACCAATAGATGGTCCTCTTCTAGCAGGACCTTTAGTTACAGATGCTTTGGCAGCCGGTGACTTGGCGACACCTGAGCAAAGGACAAATTATGGTGATTTTGTGAATATGTGAATTTGCATAATAAAGAGCTGAGTCACTTATACCTTCTTTCGGGCCCATCTTTCAGAATTGTTCCGAAAGCCAAACAATGCAACAATGCGTTACATAGCGACATTGTTCTGTAAGCCTGTTACTATAGATGGGTAAAAACAGGAATTGACCTTGGCAAAAAAAAACCGGATTTAGCTCACAATAGCCTCTGAAACTGACCATGCGACATAATGGAGTCAGGGGTGGCTGGGAATGTCACTTGAGGCTATCAGGAAGGAAGGAAGGTCATGGGAAATGCCCCGTCGGAATGACCTTCTGACCATATATTGTCCCCCTTTGATTTCGGCTAGTCAAGCCATTAGCGGTTGGTCCTAAGAAACCCTTATCTGATAAAGCTTGGTGCCATTTAGGTGGCCAAGTTAGGAGGGTGGAAAAGGCTTTGAATATTTTTCCATATTTTGCATTGGAAATAATTTATCACAGCATTGTTAAAATATTATTTAAAAAGTTGCGCTATACATTTCATGTCGTATTCACATACACTGTATGCCCGATTATCCGGGTGCGGATTATCCGGTCATAGCTAAAAATACATACATAACACACGGCATAATCTCAAAAATGGGGTAGCCAGCGACGACTTGTTAAAAATAATATTTAAAATTAAAGCCCGAAAAAATGTGTCGAATTATGTGTCCCACTGCTACTGCTAACTTAGCAGTAACTAGCAGTGGACTAGTAACTATATGGCTCTATTGTTCTATTTTTCATAGTCGTCAAGAATGCAGGCAGATTTCAGCGGATTTCAGGCGCCGAAGACTGCGACACACACACTCTGCTGATCTTGTGACGATGGGAAGGCCAGTTCCTATTGGCTGACCCGAAGTGACCCGCGTCCTTGAACCAAAGAGGTCCTCCGGTTGGGAGAAAGTGGGTGGATTCCGCTGCTAATTTGGGCAGTTAGGACCGAGGTTAGGACCGTTCTTGTCCATTGTTCTGCCTCTCCCCCACATGAGAAGTCGTCTTGGCCAGTCCCTCTTCAGTGCCCGACCATTGTCTTCTTCACCAGCTCTCAGGTCCCGCCATCATGGACGTCACCATGGACGAAGCCCACGCTGAGGTAAGTACACACTTGTATAGGGTACCTGAATAGTGAATTATTTAGAATCGTTTAATTGTAATTGAGAGTGGCCACCATTTTGATTTGAATAATTTCAAAAATTGACCGTTTAAAATTCTTTTAAATTGCGCTTAAAATGAAGCCTGAAATGTTTTCGTGAGGTTTTCGCAAAATATAGAGAGGCCATTTTCGATATTAGCCGGACATAAAAGCATTTTATGCGCCGCAAGCGCTTACCCGTAAATGTAGCCACCTCATTTGGCAACAAAATTTCACAAAAATATTCATTCTAAAAATTTATGCCGCATGTTATAATATGAGAAAGCTTGATTCAAGAACTCTACCGGCCTAGGTAATAGTAAATACCGATGTTAATGACCAATTAAAAAAGAAAAATATTGCATTAAGTTGGAAGAGACCTCAATTTTTAAGTGCTCATAAATGTTGTATTGTTGTCTACGGACGTCCAAATGAATTGTCACGTGGCTCAATGATGAGCTCAATGATATATCGATTCACACATGTGACTGATCGATCCGCCGGATCCTATCCACTCTGACAAATTTCAACAAATAGTGCATTTCCCGCTGCCCAACTAGAAAAATGTATACTCGAGTCACGCTCACGTCATTTGCCAATCTGATTTATTAACTAACTAGCTACGTCGTTGCTCAGGAAGAAATGAATGGAAAGCAAGCTGAAAAGGACAGGAAAAAAAATACAATCAATGGCAGACCGGGTCGGAAGGACGGGAGAGGTTGGAGGTGTAGGAGGCGGACCACAGATGGCAGGCATCCGACGGTTGGCGTTAGGTTGGCGTTCCAGGCAGACAGGCTGGCAGACAGACAGGGTACATATGGCTTTATTTATACAGATATAGAAGATATAATTTAAATTCATTGGATTATTTAATTTAAAGAGCCATTTCACCTTAGTATCATTCAAATCTATTTAATTATCTCAAAAATACATTTTTATATGAGTAAATTTTTAAACATAAATTGGCACTTAGATCACGCTTGTGCGTGACATGTTGTTACGACTTTGGTGTCACATACAGTATATTTCGTAACACATGACACTATATGAACTGTCCAGTGCTTGTATTTTGTCGTACTGTCTCCCAATGATGATTTTATCTAATACCAATATTGACCTTTCCAGTTGGCCCGTCCGTCTTATGCTGTGCTGGAGTCCACTGTTGGATTGTCCATCAGTGGCTGCAGTGGCAGCTCTTCCAGCAACCAGCAGGCCACATTGCCCGTGGATGGCCAGAAGAGGAGAGGCGGAAGGAGGCCTAGAGAAGACGATCAGCAGGTACGACACACGACAATTGTTAATCATCCCCATACTCACCTTGATTGTCATGTCAGATGACACCTGAGCAGGCGGCCAAGAGGGCCAGGAAACGGCTGATGAACAGGGAAGCAGCGGCCCGATTCAGGAGTAATCAGGCTCAAGATATGGTGTACCTGATGCATGTAAGTGTGCTGGTATCTTATGATGCTCATATGTGTTTCACCATATGTGCTTACGCCCATGTGCTATTTTCAGAATATCAGACTTGAACAGGATAGGCAGAATCAGCTGGACGGGGAGGTCAATGATCTGAACATCACAAGGCAGGGTATGCAGCTTATGCTGGAGGAGCACACTGCCATCTGTCCGTTTATGCTGATCAACGGAAATCAACAGCAACAACGACAGCAGCAGCAGCAGATGATGATGACCATGACCCCACAGGCAGTCGTTGGCATGCCTGGTCCCCACACCCCTACTGCAGTACCTGTTCAGAGGAACTACAATGCACAGGTGGCGCCAAATAATATTATCTATATGGTAAGAATCATCAAATAGCAGCTATTTTGACTTACAGGACTGGCAATAATGTTATTTTGTTTCCATAGGCTCTTGAGATGGCTGGAATCAACCCCGAGAGTCCAACTCGACTGACAGAATGAAGAGGTAGGGAGTAGCGAAAAGATAGTCTCTGATGGTACTGATGTACCGACTTGGAGACAGGATATTAAGTGTTTTGTCAACTTAATCGACTAATACCACTCTACTTCCAGATATGGTTGTCCTTGGCAGTGAAAAGCACAAGTAACGAGAATCTATTGGACCTGCATGATTTTGGACAGAGCTGGCTTCTGGACATGGACAGATGAACAGATGGAACCAACAACCAACCTTTCGGATTAAAATATAATTATGTACTATACATCACACTGTATATAGGAATAAAATTAATATTGCTGATGTAGTGCCTCGAATATTGCTGTCATTTCGGATAGATTCCTTCCAATTTTGCAGGTCATCGGCATCAGACATTCGGTTATAACAGACTCGAATGGCCTGTCCTGGGAAACTTCCATAAGGCGATGTGTATTTTTACTCCCGATATAACATACTCATTTTTACCTCACCTTGGCCATAACGGACCATTTTTTGGTACCTCGGTGGGAAAATATGCTGTTTTTGACTATTCCATTTCCTTTCCCAAGCAAGGAAGGCAGAGAATACTAGTAATGTGATTATAACATCCGTCACTGATCTAAGCTACGCAAAACCACCCCTTTTCTGGTATATTTGCGACGCGGAGACGACAGAAATGGAAGGCCCGTTCTCATTGGCTGACCCGAAGTAATCAATGTCCCCCAACCAGAAAGGTCCTCCAGTTGGGAGAAAGTGATGGGTGGAGTCCACTGCTAATAATTTGGGCAGGTAGAACTTGGGTAGGACCCTCTTTCCCATTGTCCTGCCTCTTCCCTTGCCTGGTTCACTCAAGTTATACCTACAGATATAGAGTCTTCCCTTTGTATGTACGTATATAAGCAGCCCCAAAAATAAATTCATTGGTCAGGCCCTGGAAGGTTCCTGGACAGTTCCTGGAAGTGAATTTTATCATATAAAAATTACATTAAAATGTTTTCAGAAAAACCTTTAATTATGCATTTCCTATACTCACTATTGAGTTTTCAAATGTCACTTTTTGTAGGTGCATTTTTCTTTTGTGAGTATAGTCCACATAACAAGATATTCCCCAGCATGGTTAAAAGCTGTTCTTGAGTCTCCAGGTTGCAGCAGTTATTGGCACTGGAAACCTGGAATTGCAGGCCATATTTGGTTGGGCTCACAGATGGAGTAAGCATAGGGGAATCCAGTGGTGCTCTGGTAAGGAGTCTTGCACTGGTACATGGCCATGGTGCCCTCCACATGCAGAACGTCACTGCATTGCACTTCTGTCCCACTCGGTTTGTAGCATCTCACCTCTTGGTTCTCGGACAACGGAGGAGCCTCACAAGTGACCACATACTCAACTGACAAAAAAGTGCAGTAATGGAAGGCGTATATGGTTTAGAAGAGAAAGTTAACCAACAATACTTAACTTACCTCCACGTCTTTTACACACCGATGCATACAATATGTATTTTGATGCGCTTCTCACAGTCATTCGACCTCCACTAGCTATGGTCAAGAACGCAAAGTGGTAAAACCCTCGCCTTCTTTGAGGATGGCCTTCAGACCATTTTCTACAGTAGAGGAATTTTGTATTTACAGATTATTCATACTGTTCATTAGTAATGGATTGTACTTGCAGAAATGTGGAGTTAGTTGGAACAGTGCGTCCATCTGTCCACTCCCAGACTCCATCCCGGTCCGTGTCTGACAGACCAATCCAGTAAAGGTCATCTATGAAGTTTTTCGTAACATATTCCAACCATTCCTGTAATCGATCAGACTTGGTGCACATAGTTTCACCTATACTGTATAAGGTATAGTCCCAAACAATACCATTTCTGCAGGTGAATTGATGGAAATTAAGTATCCGTCCTCTCGCTTGCAAAATGCGTTCGCGTCGTCCCATGACATGTAAAATATTTTCAGAGCCAACAAGTAGCAGCTTGAAGAACCGCGTCTCGGATACCAATGGTCTGGACAATTCCCATTGGCTCCGTTTCCATTCTCTGAAACACATTACCTAGACTGAATGAATTTGAATTCACCGCGGTTTTCTGAGAGAAATATAAGTACACACAGAAAAATTGCCGCGTCAGGTGACACGCTATGGTAGTCAGGTGACGATATCCAGTTTGACTCGCCAAGCAGAGTCAGGTTCACTCTCCAAACAAGTCGCCTGACACCTCAGGGGAGTCAAAGGACACCCCAGAGGAGTCAAATTACTCACCTTTTTAAAGGTGAGTAATTTGACTCCTCTGGGGTGTCCTTTGACTCGCCAGGATGGTCGAGAGACTCCCCAGGGTCATCAGTAGACCCGCCAGGATAGTCAGAGCAGTTCTAATCGGGGAGGGGTGGTCCTTTGACTCCCCTGAGGTGTCAGGCGACTTGTTTGGAGAGTGAACTGACTCTGCTTGGCGAGTCAATCTGGATATCGTCACCTGACTACCATAGCGTGTCACCTGACGCGGCCATTTTTCTGTGTGATATGTAACTCTAAAGTACCTTTCTCGCATACAAATTGCCAGATTTCCTTACAACCGTGGTCAATAAACCTGTGGTATTCCCCGCTACTTGATAACACGCAGTCTTCGCTGTAGATTCCTTTGTGTAGGTGGTCAATGTCCCAGGTTCTGTAATAGAATAGGGTTGTAGAATTTTTTTTTACAGCAAGTTCACGGGTACTTGCGTACAGAGATGTGTCATTGTTATAATCATTGCCATCCACATCCACCCACTTCCATTGGTAGGTTCCGTCGTTGGAAGATGCTTCAGTTGCTCTCAGTCCAATCCACCACCTTCCTACAACCGTAGCCCCTAATACTTTGCGACTAATTCTTGAAGCTATCCACTCCTGAATTTAGGACATGGTTAGCATAATAATTATGATCATGTACCAAAAGACTGAACACCACGGGGTCTCCTCACCAATTCTTTCTCCGAGTTGATAACCAGAAGGTCTGATTTATGATTTTGGCATGATTCACGTGCTTCTTGCCATGTCAGTGCTTCATCCTGAAGCAGATAGCAGTAAGGCTCGTCCGGAGGAGAGATCCAATTATGGGGACATTTAGTAGCTGAAGGTTGTGATTTTAGGACATCAGGCATGATATATCAGTGTTCAAAGAAAGTGACTGACGAACAGCCAAAATGGTCAACACCCCCAGAAACTGAACGATGATAAAATTTTATTATTATTGCATAACTTACTGTCTGCAGAAATACAGGTTATGAAGAGGAAAATGCAACAGAACAATCCACTTGAATCCATTGCATACCAAAGTTACTTGTAAGCACGTATGCTGCGCCAGGATGTACAGCGATAGGGCGACCACATCAGGAAAAGACAATATTCGTTCCTGCCTGTCCCAAGCTACAACTATGAGGTAATGATAAGCAAATGTGAAGTTCCTTTGAAGTTCCTGCTGGAAGTGAATTTTATCATATTAAAAATTACATTAAAATATTTTCAGGAAAACCTTTATCTATGCATTTCCTATACTCACTATTGAGTTTTCAAATGTCACTCTTTGTAGTGCATTTTCTTTTGTGAGTCACCCAAATAATAAGATATTCCCCGCCACACACATCCTGAATGTCTGATAACATCACTCGACATGCAACCAGTCTGGGCTAATACTCATTACCAGCAGCACCTTATGTACTACTTTGCACTCATCTTTCTGGCTCATGGTACGGTCAGAGGAAATACTTCTGCCAATATAAAATTTTTTATAATCAGTATGTTCAATGAAACAATGATCTCCCCTTTACTGTAGGCGCCTTGGCTGCCCGATGTCCTGGAGTCTGGATATCTCCTCCAGACGAAACCTCTTGCTACTTGCTCCAGGGTGAGTACTATACTTGGCAGGAATCTCGCGACTTGTGCCGAGAGAAGGGCGGTGATCTGCTGGTGGTGAACTCTGATAAGGAATGGGTAGGCTTAATATTCCACAAAAATGCTTACAACAATGGAAGTACTAACAAAATCCAATGAGCAGGATTGGATAGCTTCAAAGGTGTACGACAACGTCCTGGAGTATGACGTGATCTGGTCCATTGGACTGAGAGCAGTGTACGAGAAGACATCTCAAGGTGTCGGAGGATACAAGTGGAAATGGATAGACGGAAGGGAATTTGAAAGCTCTCCATCACTGTATGTATCCACAGGCAACTTATGGGTTCATACGACAAGACAGTGTCGTTGTTTTTGCTGTTGGGTGGTTGCAGTTGTGTGCCACCAAATCAAATCGTGCACCATGCTTCCTACTCTAATCCTACACATGATAGCACCATATACTGACAGATCCTGTTCGTAATAAAAATCTTCAAATAATTCACTTGCATGCCGTTTAATGTGCCCACTAATTAACTTGAATTATTCCAGGAAGTGGGCTCTTGGTGAACCTTCAGGAGAATATTTCGCCGATCATTGTGGTATTGTGATGATTTTGTACAACAACATCCTGGCTCTAAATACAGAGTGTATTATCGGTTGGCACTCTGTATGTGAAAAAGAAAAGGGTGACTTTTTCATTTATTAGTTACATTCTAATTTAGATTAGGTGTAATTTGTGCAATGCACGTCTCTTTAAATAGGTATTATTTTCTATTTTTTTTCAGAGATACACGACTCATGTCCTGAGAATTGGTTGAACAGAGAAGGCTCCACAAGTTGTTATTACCTGGACACCCTTCATCAGGCAACATGGTTTGAAGCCAGGGAGAAATGCAAAGCTAGTGGAGGGGATTTGGTGTCGATCAATTCACATGAAGAGAAGGTATGCTTAATTAAAACCCTTCGAAGTCAATTGGAAGCACCCAATTCCAATGTTATGATTAAGGAACGGATTTTTATGTTCTAAAAATTTTTTATACTAGATTATAATAGACTGTAACGCTTTCCTGTAACGCTAGGGTTTGCCTGCATACCCCCGCCATGGGCCCCTGGCAGGACCCCCTGGCAGGACCCCCTGGCAGGACCTTGCTGTAACGCTTTTCTGCAACGCTCGAGTTTGCCCGCATGCCCCCTGATCCGATTTTAAATCCGATTTAGAAATCCGTTCTGTAGTAGTTACGATGAACTGAGAAATTCCGTTGCTAACAATAGCCACACTTTTCGCTTCAGGAGTGGCTGAGAGAGGAATTGAGATATTACATCATTTTGGCTTATTGGATCGGCCTCTCCAAGAACAACATAACCAAAGAGTGGGAATGGACTGATGGAACCAGTCATGACTCAAGCATCTTGTAACTATCTGGCCTTCTGTTGCAGATATTCATGTATGATTATCCACACTAATCATTTCTGTTGCAGGCAATGGGCTCAAGATTTCCCGACAAAAGGAAACAATTATCCAACATCATTAGAAGGGCCTGCACACTTTGCTTCATATGCACCAACCATTCATGCCCTTACCACCTTTCCACATTACTTCAGACTCCCTTCAGTGTGTGAAATACCAGGAGGTGTGTTGATGATGTAGTGGTTTACAATCAGTGAAGTCATCACCAACGTGTACTTGTCTCAGTCCCCTACAGGATTGCTTGTGAGGCCCCTCCTCCTCCTCCGATGGAAGAGATGGAGATGAGTTGCCATGCCCCGAGTGGAAGGGAGGTGCAGTGCCACGATGTGCGGCACTCGGAGGGTACCATGGCCGTGTACAGGTGCAGGGAACCCTTCCAGAGCACCACTGGCCTCCCTCTGGCCTATTCAGTCTGCGACCAAGATCAGAACTGGCCTGCACTTCCTAGCTTCCAATGCGTTCTTCCTGTATAATCACGTTTGATGGGGACATAATATATTATTTAATTCGGTCACCAGTGCATGTAACCACTCCTTGTGTCATCTAAAACTATTAAAGGAAAAACTTGATATCCAGAAGAATTGACAGCATTATTGCGTTGTAATTCTACTTATACAAACTGTATATTGTGTATACAGTGTATGAATAAATATTGCTGATATAGTGAGTAGAATGTGCAACACCGTGCGACGTAGCGATAGTGCCATTCGGGGTCATTCATCGTGGTCCCACGTCCAGATATGTTTATATGTGTCCAAAGAACTAGTGTACCGAGTTTCACGTCTTTATCACCGAATTCAAGCTCCCAATTCACATGGTCTAAGCAGAGAGGTATGTTGGGTCCGTTATATCTGGCAACCCTTCGAGTGACCCACAGCGGGGTCAGTCATCATGGCCCCACGTTCAGAAATGATCAGAAGTGCCCAAAGAACAAGTGTACCGAGTTTCTTACTTTAGTCACAAAATGCAAAGTCTGGGCCAAATTGTCCCTTAGCACATGGATATTGTGGACACCTGTATATGCACATACACAGATTTACACAAGGTCTACTTTTAGATGCCGATGACCTTAAAGGGGTGGCCAATAGAAGATTGCAATGGACGCTTATGCTGGTAGGGTAGAGGACATCAATTGCATATACATTCAATGAGCTTATCATGTTTTCGATTTATGAATGTCATTGTCAAGATTGTTTTTAATGCGAATAACAATAGAATAACCATTGCATTGTCCCATTTTTGGAGGCAATTTGATAATGAAAGTATTGGATTGATACGTTCAATACCTATTGTTCCTTATGTTGTCCTCGATGTGACAGTAAATAATGATTGCATTGTATATGACACGTACTTTAAATGTTAAAATTTGATATCGGGTTTTAAAAATTTATTATAAATATTCGACATAGCATTCAATGCCTCTACACTACTTGTGACCTCATCAAGCTGTTAGGCACTTCACTATGACTTCAGTCGCGGAGTACGAAGGACTTCATAAGTAACTAATCCCTCACTAGAACCTCAGGCCGCAGCCTACGTACGTCTTACAGGTGTGATAATTACCTGTCACAAATAACTTGAGTTTGCCATGGCTTCATCTGATGGATTGTACCATTGCATTTTGCTCGTCATTTTCTCAATTTATTCAGACAGTAAGTTGTGTGAAATAACTTGTCTTTCAATGGCTGTTGAGCTCCACCACCACGTTTCACACATGCCATACCTGCTGTAATATTCCAATCCTCAGCTGCAAGATGTCCACAGAGCTGGATATCTCCTCCGAAGGAGCCTTACTGCTGCTATCTGCTCGAGGAACGAAGATTGACATGGCAAGAAGCACGTGAATCGTGCCAAATGCAAGGAGGAGATCTTCTGGTTGTCGACTCGGAGAAAGAATTGGTAAGGAGACCCTTCTACTGCAGCATGTACATGATACTAATAATATCTGCTAAACGCAGGGGTGGATATCTATAATGATCAGTCGCAAAGTCCAACGAATATGGCATGCAACATGGTGGTGGGTTGGGTTGAGATCAACTGAAGAATCCTCCAACAATGGAAATTTCCAATGGAAATGGGTGGATGGTCCTGATTATGACACCTACTCATCACTGCAAGTACACTACAAGTGAACCTTCCCACAACATCTTTTAAATACTAACCGATTATCTCAGACCATGGGCCAGTGGACATCCATACAAAGGTCTCTACAGCGAAGACTGTGTGTTATCTCGTAGCACAAAAACCCACATATTTTTTGATCAAGATTGTACAAGCATGTCCCATTTTATTTGCGAGACAGGTATAGCGTAACTTGATTTTGTTTTACAAGGGGTGAGATCAAATAAATCAGGTGAATGTAATTGCAGAGAACGAAACCACAAGCAGACGTGGATGTCCAAACTTCTGGCTTTCGAGACGTGGTTCCTCAAGCTGCTACCTGTTGGATGCGAGGGTGACTAAATCATGGAAGGAGGCTAACAAGTTTTGTAAGGAAAATGGCGGATATTTAATATCAATCAATTCACCTGCAGAAGAGGTATTGCTCATAGACTGTAGGCGAAACAAGGTGTGTCAGTTCTGCTTGTTTCTAGGCATGGTTGAAAGATGTTACGAATACCCCAACAGGTAGAGCTTATTGGATTGGTCTGTCAGACTTTGATCGGGATGGAATCTGGGAATGGACGGATGGTCGCACTGTAGCAACTAACTCTACATTCTTGCAAGTAACTTATATAGCAATCTATCTGAACAGGAATAATTGTTTTTGCTAATCTCTCTGACTGTAGAAAATGGCCTGAAGAATATCCACTCAGAAGGCAAGGGGTTTACAAATTTGCATACTGGACATATAATGATGCTGAAAGTGATCTGATGAGCGACTCGGAATACGGACGTCATGGATCAGTTTGTAAAAGGCGTGGAGGTAAGTTATTTGCTTTCTCTATACACAGTATTGTTCATGAGCACAATTGTTTGTAGCCTCCAGGGCTGCCCGATGTCCTTCATACTGGATATCCCCTCCAGACGAAACCTCTTGCTACTTGCTCCAGGATGAGGACAATACTTGGCAGGGATCTCGCGTCTCTTGCCAAGAGAAGGGCGGTGATCTGCTGGTGGTGAACTCGGATAAGGAATGGGTAACAGTCTCTTACTTCACATGATCACAATAGTGTAATAACACAACCCACTGAGCAGGATTGGATATCTTCAAAGTTGTATCCCTCCTACAACGGAATTCCAGTGGCCTGGTTCATTGGACTGAGAGCAGTGTACAAAGAGACATCACCTGGTGCTGGAAGATACACCTGGAAATGGATAGACGGAAGGGATTTTCAAAGCTCTCACTCACTGTATGTATTCACAAACTTCCAAAACTTTTAACATGTTTTTACAGCTTAAAGTCCGGTACCATCAAAGACTAAGATAATCAGCATCTCTTGTCCCATGCAGTACCCAACACTGATTAACGTGAATTATTTCAGGAAGTGGGCTAATGGCGAACCTTCAGATAAAATTTACTCACCAATTAACCACGATTATTGTGGTTTGGCAATATTTAACAGCAACTTCACTGGGACTATTAATTATGTGTGTCTTCTGCCATGGCCCTCTGTATGCGAAAAAGGAAAAGGTAGGTTTTTACCAATTAATACCTTTTTAATTTAAATTAGGGGTAATTTGTGCCAAAAATGCCTCTCCTGTGATTATAAGGACATTATGGCAGTATAATTATGCATCACCTCTCCTACTAGGGCATTTTGTTTTGCAGATGGAGGACAAGATGAATGTCCTGAGTATTGGCTGGATAGAAAAGGTTCCACAAGCTGTTACTACGTCAACACCTTGAAGAAAACGTGGTTAGAAGCCAGAGAGAAATGCAAAGATAGCGGAGGAGATTTGGTGTCAGTCAATTCAAACGAAGAGAAGGTAATCAAAGTTAAATCAAGACTTCCAAGGAAATACTGCTAGCAATGGCCATACATTCATTTGCAGGAGTGGCTGATAAAGGCAATGGGATATTCCGGCATTACAGTTTTTTGGATCGGCCTCATCAAGAATAGCCCAACAGAAGAGTGGAAATGGACTGATGGAACCAGTCACCACTCGAGCATCTTGTAACAAACTGCCAGTTCATCGCGATACACGATTATTGGCCACACTAATATTATTTCTGTTGCAGTGAATGGCACAAAAGTTACCCGGAGGTACTAGACGCTCCGTTACACTTTGCGATGTACGCACCAAACATTCATGCTATTTCCACCTTGCCATATTACTCCGGGGAGTATTCAGTGTGTGAAATAACAGGAGGTGTGTTGATGATGTAGTAGTTTACAAAGAAGTCATCACCAACGTGCACTTGTCTCCAGTCCCCTACAGGATAGCTTGTGAGGCCCCTCCTCCTCCTCCGATGGAAGAGATGGAGATGAGTTGCCATGACCCGAGTGGAAGGGAGGTGCAGTGCCACGATGTGCGGCACTCGGAGGGTACCATGGCCGTGTACAGGTGCAGGGAACCATATCAGAGCACCACCGGAATTCCTCTGGCCTATTCAGTCTGCGACCATGATCATAAATGGCCTACATTCCCTGCCTTCCAGTGTGTCCTTCCAGTCGAATAGTCACGTCTGATGATGGGAGCATAATTTTGGTACGGTCACCATTTCTGGTGTCATGTAAAACGAAGAACTTGAAATACAGGAAAATAGGCAACAACCAGCATTTATTGCATTGTATCCTACGTATGCTGTACATTGTAAGAATAAATACTGCTGACAGAGTGGGTAATATAATTCCTTGTCATTTCAGGTAGATTCCTCTCCAGGTTGCAGCAGTAATTGGCACTGGAAACCTGGAATAGCAGGCCACTTCTGATTGGGCTCACACATGGAGTAAGCATAAGGGAAGCCAGTGGTGCTCTGGTAAGGAGGCTTGCACTGGTACATGGCCATGGTGCCCTCCATATGCAGCACATCACTGCATTGCACTTCGGTCCCACTCAGTTTGTAGCATCTCACCTCTTGGTTCTCGTGCAACGGAGGAGCCTCACAGGTGACCACATATTCAACTGACAAGAAAGTGGAATTATTAAAGGCCTGGGGTTTAGAGAAAGCAATTCAACCACTTACCTCCACGCCTTTTACAGACCGATCCATAAAGTCCGTATTGCGATTGGCTCATCAGATCACTTTCATCATCATTATAGGTCCAGTAGGCAAAGTTGTAAAATCCTTGCCTTCTGCGAGGATATCCATCAGGCCATTTTCTACAGTCATGGAGATTAGCAAAAAACTTGTCTTCCTGTTCAGATAGATTGTTATATATGTTACTTGCAGGAATGTAGAGTTAGTTGGAACAGTGCGACCATCCGTCCATTCCCAGATACCATCACGGTCAAAGTCTGACAGACCAATCCAATAAAACCCACCTATTGGGGTTTTCGTAACAGCTTTCAACCATGCCTAGAAACAAGCAGATTTTGTACACCTTGTTTGGCATATAATCTATATGAGTAGGGGGATAATACCTCTTCTGCAGGTGAATTGATTGATATTAAATATCCGTCCTTTTCCTTGCAAAATTCGTTAGCTTCTGGCCATGACTTAGTCACCCTCGCATCCAACAGGTAGCAGCTTGAAGAACCGCGTCTCGAAAGCCAGAAGTTCGGACATCCACGTCTGCTTGTGGTTTCTTTCTCTGCAATTACTTGCACCTGATTTATTTGATCTCACCCTAGTTTTGTAAAACAAAATCAAGTTACTTTATACCTGTCTCGCAAATAAAATGGAATGTGCTCGTACAATCTTGATCAAAAAATATGTGGGTTATTGTGCTACGAGATAACACGCAGTCTTCGCTGTAAAGTCCTTTGTATGGATGTCCACTGGCCCATGGTCTGAAATGATGGGTTAGAATTTTTAGCAAGTGTTGGGGAAGGTTCACTTGTAGTGTACTTGCAGTGATGAGTAGGTGTCATAATCAGTGCCATCCACCCATTTCCATTGGAAGTTTCCATTGTTGGAGGATCCTTCAGTCGCTCTTCTCAACCCAACCCACCACCATGTGGCATACCATCTTCGTTGGACATTGCGACTGATTGTTGTAGATATCCACTCCTGCGTTTAGCAGATGATAGTATGTGAGCATGTACATGTAGGAGAAATACCATCACAGGGGGTCTCCCTTCTCCCTACCAATTCTTTCTCCGAGTTGACAACCAGAAGATCTCCTCCCTGCATTTGGCATGATTGACGTGCTTCTTGCCATGTCAGTCTTTGTTCCTCGAACAGGTAGCAGTAATGCTCGTCCGGAGGAGATATCCAACTACGGGGTCATCTTGCAGCTGAATATTAGAATATTAAGACAGCAAACATTGCATCTGAATAAATGTGACATGAGAGGAGTGCGGAACTCAACAAATAATTGAAAGACAAGTTATTTCACACAACTTACTGTATGAAGAAATTGAGAAAATGACGAGCAAAATGCAGTGGTACAATCCAGATGAAGCCATGGCAAACTAAGTTATTTGTGATAGGTTATTATCAGGCTGGTAACACGTAGCGGTGTACGTAAAATTCTCTTTTCCACTTAGAGTTGTCCACAGAGTGAGTTATTTCCTGCCACACACATCCTGCATACCTGATAACAATTGACGACATTCAATCAGTCTTGGCTCATGCTCGCTACCAGAAGGACCCTATGAACTACTTTGCACTCATCCTTCTTGTGCATGGTAAGGTCAAATTAATTTCGTCTGCTGTGATCGTTATACTTGAATATCAGTCAATGAGCAGAATTGTTTGTAGTTGCATTTGCAGCACGATGTCCTGCCGACTGGATATCCCCTCCAGACGAAACATCTTGCTACATGCTCCAAGATGAGTACTATACTTGGCAGGAATCTCGCGACTTGTGCCAAGAGAAGGGCGGTGATCTGCTGGTGGTGAACTCTGAAGAAGAATGGGTAACAATCTCTTACTGCACAAAAATGCTTACAACAATGGAACTATGGAAGTACTAACAAAATCAATTGGGCAGGATTGGATATCTTCAAAGTTGTACCCCTTCGTCTACGGAATAGATGTGGCTTGGTACATTGGACTGAGAGCAGTGTACGAAGAGACATCACCTGGTGCTGGAAGATACACCTGGAAATGGATAGACGGAAGGGATTTTCAAAGCTCTGACTCACTGTATGTATTCACAAACTTCCAAATCATTTAACACGTTTTTACATGTAAAGTCCGGTACCATCAAAGACTAGATAATCAGCATCTCTTGTCCCATGCAGTACAAAAAGCACACTGATTAATGTGAATTATTTCAGGAAGTGGGCTAATGGCGAACCTTCAGAGGAAATTTACTCACCAATTAACGACGATTATTGCAGTTTGGCAATATTTACTAGCAACTTCACTGGAGCTATTAATTATGTTTGTCGTCTGCCGTGGCCCTCTGTATGCGAAAAAGGAAAAGGTAACTTTTTACCCATTCATATACCATTTCAATTTAGATTAGGGGTAATTTGTCCTCATGAATGTCTCGCCTAGCTATTAGGACATAAGGACTATCCTTTAGGTGTTTAGGAGATTATAATTATTATGCATCTCCTCCTATACTAGGACATTTTGTTTTGCAGAGGGAGGTCCTGAGTATTGGCTGGATAGAGAAGGTTCCACAAGCAGTTACTACGTCAACACCTTCAAGACAACGTGGTTTGAAGCCAGAGAGAAATGCAAAGCAAGCGGAGGAGATTTGGTGTCGGTTAATTCACAGGAAGAGAAGGTAATCAATGTTAAATCAAGGCTTCCAAGGAAATACTGCACTTGCTAGCTATGTCCATACATCGCCATACATTCACTTGCAGGAGTGGCTGATAGAGGCAGTGGGACGTTATTACAGCATTACCGTTTTTTGGATCGGCCTCTTCAAAACCAACCAAACAGAAGAGTGGAAATGGACTGATGGAACCATTCACGACTCGAGCATCTTGTAACAAACTGCCAGTTCATCACGATACATGGTTATTGGCTACACTAATGATTTCTGTTGCAGTGAATGGCACACAGGTTTCCCGGCTGTACGAGAAGAAGCTTATATACACTTTGCGATATACGCACCAAACATTCAAGCTATTTCCACCTTGCCATATTACGCCGGAGAGTATTCCGTGTGTGAAATACCAGGATGTGTGTTGAAGTAGTGGTTTACAATGAAGTCATCACCAACGTGTACTTGTTTCAGTCCCTT
>JYFJ02004163.1:0-34184 GCA_000934665.2 Catajapyx aquilonaris
GCACTACAACATAAGCAGCTTAGGCCGAATTTGTCAATAGCCGTTCGGACAAAAAAGTTGGACCACCCTGTATGTTTATATACTGTATGAGCTCTTTCTAGTCTATAGGCTATTGAGTCACATTAATCCCTAGCATTTAGAGGTTGGTAAATCTCACTTGAAGATCATTTTCTTGCAAATGTCTCAAGAAATAGGTTGGGTGATTATAAGGAGAGTCTCTGAAACGACTACCTGCCAAGTGAGACGTGCTACCGTGTTCCGCAAGTAAACAGCATACAGTATCCCATTCCTGTCTGCAAGGTGCATGTCCACGATATGTCAACCTGCTGACCTAAAATGTCGATTATGGAAGAGTCCCTTCTGTAGAACCGGCTTTGCAATGGCTCTTATTATACGTGATGTTGCATCACTCAAATCGGGCGACTGGTTATGGTCAGGTCACCTAGATGGAAAGCCCTTGTTTAATACAGTCAGAAAAATTGAAAATGCTCACATCATACTCTATTCCTATACCGACTGCCTGATTTCATCCAGCTGCTTGAACTACGATATCGATATCCCGCAATTCATTCATGTTGAGAGAACACTTATCGGAATACTATCACTTTTGAGATACTGTAGATCGCTTTGTACTACTGAGCCTTTCCGCCAGATATTGATACCTAATGTTATCAGACACTGACGTCTAGCATACAATCAGTGTTAGAGTGAGTTCGAGTCCAGCTCCGCTTCACATGGTGCCACTAACAATAACCTGAGTGGACATTAATTAGTATTGTTCGCGTTTGCTCGAATTTGGGAGCGTGGTGGCCCATGGCTTAGCACTTTAAATGCCTCCTGCGGGCTATAGGGCCGGAGGAACCGGGCTCGATTCACGGGCAAGGCACCCATGTGTGAAGGAAGGTTGGGTCCCCTTCCATGCATTTAGCCCTCATGCGTTATGGAACATTTTTAGCTGGCGAGGCACATTTCCTGTGACATTTACGTTTCAATTACAAATGGTGCCGAAATTAATGAACCACGCAACGGACTCGGCGCTAACTGGTTACTTTGAGTAAAATCCACGTATCTATCACAAGCGGTCCGTTAACTATTCACTAGCAGTTTGTCCCAAAAATAACCTGAAAACCGCGCTTATTCAGGTGTCAAAAATCGCATCCGCATTTCATTCAACTGATTTCGTCCCCAGCACATTTTGATTTGATGAGAGTGGATACGGGTCTAGACTTGACCCCGGCCTAACCTTTCGCCAGATTCCCCATGCCGCCCACTCTTATGGGGAGCTCCAGGGAGCGACAAGCGCGGGGATTTCCACCTAAGTGATGCGGCATCAAGCCGCCCACACTCCCCTTCTCTTGCTGAGGTGGAAAGGACGGGTCTGTAGGCTGCAATGTGTGTTGCATGCTGCAGGATGTATCCAATATTGCCCAAGATGATGTGGCAAGACGGGTGCTCAGGTGCCCTCAAGTCAACTCGTTACTTGCGTGTGTGGGCGACGAAAGTGCAGAGTATAATTATATAGTATTAGCCTCGCCAACTGATGATTCCACATAATGAGTATTATGTCCCGTCGAATTCAACCATTTCTCGCGGGGATTTTCAGAAGAACGCGAAGGAATGCCATTCTGATAAATATGACGTGATAGTTGGAATTGGCTTCAAGGCCGCCACACAGCTGTTCATTATTCCTGCTTTTGTTACAGTTTTCATACAGGTACGGTATATTTCTTTTGTAATCGCTCTCTGCCGCTGAATTATGTGGCTCGTGCATGAAGCCAATAACATGCGAGTTGTTACTATGAATAAGAGCGAAAACATTCTATTCAGTGAAAAAAAGGGTAGTAAGACCTACGTGGCGGAATGAAAGTACTGAAACAAGGCAGGCGCACGTAAGACCTTCACCAATTGATTTAAGCTGTACCATAGGTCTTACTCGAGCAATTTACAATTTTCTACTCATGAAGTCCCCTTTCTGAAAACAATTTGTGGAATTTTCGTCGTCCTACTAGCTAGTTAGGCCTACTTCTAACTTAGCAGTACTGGTACCAGAGTAGTGCAATGGTACTGCTAAGTTAGCAGTAACTATAGTTAATAGTAGTACGACGAAATTTCCATCCATTAATTTTCCATGAGCCACTCCATATAAGTGATTTCTGAAATTAGGAACTTCAATATTAAGCACATTGAATTTCTATACGATTGGTGCGAATTATTGCCATGAAACATTTATGCAGAACCAGCAACTGATTTTAACTCAAATGTTTAATTTTTCACATGTAAACGTTAATTGGTGAATTTTAGAGGGTCTTTTTCAATTGGATTCTGCATTTTCAGGAGCGAAAATTTCCAAGTCTATGAGGATAGGTTTAGTTGTTTTTTTTTTCTTTTTTTTTCTTTTCAAAATAAATCCCTGCCTACTGCTCTGAGTAGTTTGCAGAGGTAATTTTTACGAGCCGTTCCATACAGTACTTTAGAATTGCTTGAGAGGCGGTGTTCGGAAGCCACAACACTTGCACCCGGTCGCGAGTTGCAGGCCATCGGCAACGAGGGATAAATAGGGTACAGGCAGGCCGTAAAGGTCCGCCATCTTTGATGGTTTTGGCATGACACTTCACGGCAAGAACACGCGCGAATTTGAATATTTTTGCCGTATGAGCGCCTTTAATGCATTTTTCTACGTATTAATTCCGTAAGTACGGCAAAAATATTCAAATTCGCGCGTGTTCTTGCCGTGAAGTGCCATGGCAAAACTATCAAAGATGGCGGACCTTTACGGCCTGCCTGTACCCTATTTATCCTTCGTTGGCCTGGCCTGGCCTGGCGCTGGCCTGCGACTCGCGACCGGGTGCAAGTGTTGTGGCTTCTGAACATCGCCTTTTGGCTGTATTTTGACCCTGCTAACGTGGAAATTAGCAGCGGAGGTGATGTTATCTCAACACTATAGGCCAAGCAGAATTAGAAAATCCAAAAAATTTCAAAATTCCGGTAAGAAAAGTCACTTTGGTTGTTAGGGGCTATCGCCTCTAAAATGAATTGTACGAGTTATGATACCTTTGTGGGAATGCAGTAAAACCTCGATATAACGCTCCCGCATATAACGCTTTCCCGCTTTTAACGCCTATTTTCCCGGTCCCTTGATCATTTCCATGCGGTAAATTTTCACGCATCTAACGCTATCCCGCTTGTAACGCTATATTTTTGGGCGGTCCCTTGAATAGCGTTATATCGAGGTTTTACCGTATTTTAAAGACGCACGTTGTTCTCTTTTACGATGGTAGCGGCTGATATTTTTCTGTCGATTTAAGTGGAATGCGCTGGATAAAACTAGTCTTCTCTCAGTTGTACTTGCGTGTGGGGTATCAGTTTCATGCACGGAACCGAAAAGTTGCAATAATACGACCCCCAATTCGCATGACTTGTTTAACTTGAGTCCCCGCCCTTTGAAGTGTACCCTATACATTCTTGTACAAGTCGTCGTCGTCGTCGTCATTATCATCATCATCATCATCATCATCATCATTATTATTAGACCTATAGTTATTGATGTAATTGATATAATAGCAGTTTCAGAAATCAGCAATCATTTTTGGCTTCAACGTGATGTTACGGCGTACGGCAACAATTAAGATAAGATTTTGTCAGAAATTCCAGTCACGCTTGTATGAATCTGTCACGTTAGCTCTGACATGCATCACTGCTTTAGAGAACACATTGTGAAACGGCAAATATCATCCATGCAATCCCTGTAAAAATTCTGGCATAATGTGTTATACAATTGCAACCGGATAAATCTTGGGCCGAATATACCTGAGATGAATGCTTTAGCGGGGAGAGGGAGAGGGGGGTGGGGAATGGGGGGGGGGGGGAGAGAGAGAAGCTGCTGCACCGCATCCGGACACATTATCGAGCGTCACGCGTCTTCATTTTCGTGGCCCGGGAAAAGGGGGAGCTAAGCCCCACCCTAATCACCGCATGCTAGCATCACTGCGGCACAACCGTTTGCCCTCCACCGCCATAACATTTTTTTTTTTTTAAAAAAAAAAGATCACTCAAAAACACTGTTTACAGGGCTGGATGCGAACAGGCCACGTTTTAGGGCAGTATCCTGACAAATGGCTGCGAATGTGGCGCCAAAGACGCGGCTGCACGCACTCTATTCAGAGTCAAGCCACCTCTGCTATTGGCTAGCTGCTCACGTTGGAGTTTATGCTTCAGGAATTTTCACTAATATGTAACAATCAATATCGAATATTATTACACCCTGGCTAAAAAATTATTTTGGTTATGTTTTGCTTATACTGCGATTTACAGGTTGGAGGAAAATCTTTGACAATGCCCCATAGTGTGAACAATTTATTACAAGAAGATAGGTACAGAGGGTTAGAAATACATGACGCGAGTACTCTGGTGCTGTTGAAGACAGGGAAGGACTTCTGTGACGGCGTGTGACATGGTATGAGAGACAGCTAGAAGAATTTAATGCCAACTGGAAGGAGTACCGGTATCTCCAGGAAGGTATTTTGAGTAGGCCCCTACTTGGGACTCGAGTGGATCCATTATGTTTAATTTAATTATCGCAGTTTGTCAGAACGCAAACTAAATACTGAATATAAATGGATCACAGCGTGATAATATTTTACCGATCCGTGGCGGATTCTGCGCCGTGGAATGAAGCAATCGCTAATTGTACAGTAGTACAACTGAGCCATGATATTGGAGTCCGTATTTACCGATAGAATCGATTAATATTGTCACATGAAAATTGAGTTCAAAATTGTTTTTCACCGGTCACAAAACTTTGGCCGTCAAGGATATATGCAAAATGGAACTATGCCTTATCACATTGTAACTCATCCACATATACCGTACCAGACTTATTTATTTTCTTTCCAATTATCGATGAAATTATTAACAGTAAATTATTTATTCATTTATTTCAATGAATAATTCAGTTTGCTGAATTTTACGATTACCTACAGTATGTTTCCAGTGAATAGGGTCTACTGTTACATAATACGACTTATATATCCTCATATACAATGGGGCTTAATGGATGTCAAGGTCCACTCTTGATTAAAATACATAGAAATACATTAAATATCAGGCTGGTAAATATCACACTGGGTAGGTTTGCAGAATTATTACAGAGCCAAAGAAGTGAGACTCGACGAACTGACGATCACTTAAAAAGTTCAGACCTGAATTTTAAAAAAGCCAATTAGCATATCTATACTAGCAACTCTCATGTAGTAGGAGAGTAGAGTAATTCCCAGTCGCGCTCTATGGCTCTCTGTATAGGGTGAAGAGAAAAAGTCTGGTAACAATGGAACTAAGTTTACACCGGAAAGGACCAGTGATCTACTTTCCCCTGGGGAACCTTGAACCCACGCATAGCAGGTAGGGCCGGAATATGTGCGTTTCATAAAAAGAGATCATCATGATTAGGCCTATGTGGGAGAGCCTTCGGAGCCCTGGTCGCACCCAATTTACGAGGGCGAGTCGATGTGTTTTGAGCCTAACACAGGATGACAGGAAGACATGTTTCACGATCACCAATTTACTATGACATTAACACCGAACTCCCCTGATTTAAATGTGCTACTGTCATCAGTGCTCCAACTTCTGCATTTCTTGCACATAAAAATCTCCACTCTACCCAATCATTCATGACACTAACCACCTCATTGTCACTGGAGTAATGAGTCCCACGAAGAAGGTCTTTTGAGTTTTGGGAAAAGGTGGTAATCAAGTTTGGAAAATGTCTGGAGAAGTTAGAAGCCACAATCGTGAGTAGCAACTTGCACAATGAGTGAGAGGTGGGCTGCAGGCTGTGGTATTGTTGTCACACTTCGGGGGTTACCTTTCCGAATTCTTCGTATTACTCAACTCCCATTGATTGACCTACGCATTTCATATTTGTTGTTTTCTTCTCGGGTGGTCAAGGCCCGGTGGAAGTAATATTCCCAACCTATAATAAAATCATGGTCACACGGTTCTGTACAGCTGCACACGAATGTCGTGAATATAAGCTTATCTGACGGTACCAAAATAGTGAGGCTTATGGTCTTTAATATCAATTAATTAGGGTTATGAAATATATGCCGCTTGAGAGGGGACAATGACAGCAATGCCTGCAAAAGTTCCATATTCCATAAATAACTTAATCACCCGCTATAATACACGAGGCGACTCACAATCCCCTGCGTTATGGCGACACTGTTTGAAAAAAAACGGGAGATAATTATGAAGATCTGGATTATCCGATAGGACGATGTCATTAGCAAAATTGCAGCCATTATTAATGCTCTGAGCAGACAAAAATGAGGACTAGACTGACACAGAGGCGCGAGAGAGAAAGATGTAGAGTGCCCTTATATTGAAATCATGACGAAATATATTCTCAAATAATGACGAAAATGTGACTGTCGCATGTACGTACTTTTGCTATAAACGTGTACTCGCCTGCACACTTCGCGATACTTGACAAAATGCAGGATAATAATACTGCAACCCATATTCTTAAAACGGCGACAGGAATTTGCTTGCAACTATTTTTACGCTAGAGAGCATTTCATGACATGTTCCATGAGCCATATGTCCAGGCCATAGAAAGTGGAAGGCAATGATGGCCTTCATTGCGTCATTGTAGCATTCATCCGTACACATTGCACCCAAGAGTATTTTTTTGTGAGGACTTACTGAGTTAACTACTGGTTCATACCATGTGATGACAGAGCTACAATTTTCCATACAAATATATGATAATGAATCATCAGAGCATCGCGTGATATTGAAGAATTTTTGGCCATGCCAAGGTCGTCCGACTGAACAAATCCTGACGTTTGTTTCTTAGTTATCCTGAGGAAAGAGTGTAGGGTATCAACAACTTCGACCAATATATTGCCGTATTGAACAATATCGTCATTAATGAAGCATGCACTGAATGAGATGCGTCAGGCATAACAATAAGCAGAGCCGCATTCGCCTGTGACTATGAGGTCACTTTCAACACATGTTATAACGTCACCTAGGTAAGCATAAAACAATGTGTATACACTGTACTGTACTCCCGATTATCCGGGCTAATGGCTGCACGGGTATCGCCGGATAGTCGGAAAACACGGATAATCGGGAAAAGGGTCCTATAGACACAGTCAAAATGAGCTATGCACAGGTTTTTAATGTAATACTGCTGTACAGAGTGCATGCAGCTTGCTCTAATCAAAATCATCAAACTTACCACAGATATTTACTTTGCCTTCTAAAAATGTCTTACATTTCTTCGTTGGCGAGACATACTGACAGTGGGTCAGTTTTCGTCCCACTGCTAGTCACTGCTAACTTAGCATTTATTGGCATTGGTATTGGCCATACTGCTTTGTTACCTTGCAGTATTTAGCAGTGGAACGAAAATTCGATCCAGTTTTTCGGACTTTCATTTTAAATTTAATTTTTTGGCGATACACGGAAAATCCGCAACACGGATAATCGGGAGTACAGTGTATAACACTATATTTAATCCGCCAATTCTACAGCCAAATATGTGGGTTGCATTTTAAACTGATCATCCTGTGAATTTAACGGCATACCAGTAATGATAATGATCCGTGAAATATCTTGGTAGATTGTCCTCTGGTGTGCAAAAATCAAAGAAACTCTTCATACTAATGAAATTATGCGCAGGGTGTGATGGATGACATTAGTTACAACCTCCTTTTCTATAATAAAAGTGTACCGTTACATCATAATTCTCGTGCCCATCAGCACATCCTCTTCATCAGTTGTGGATTGACTGAGCAAAGAGTCATAAATGGAAAAAAAAAAGTTCAGTCATATGTCGACCCATAAGTTATCTTCGTGATCACATTTTAATAATAGCTATTAAGAAAGTTCCCATTACCGGAATATGCGTAATTCTCTCACATCCATTACACCCACGTACTTTTATTTTTTAAGGCCAACTGCGTCATTATATTGTTCAGGTGGAGAGATTTACCTGATATCACATTTTCTCTATATCTCAGTTTTATATCCAGTGCAGATATGAGGTTTGCGCAGGCGATCCACAGTTCCTCTCTCGTAATGACTGTAAGTCAGAACAATCGTTTCTCACTTCGGCAAATGCCAACTCTCCAAGAAAAGGCCATAATGATGCCACTATATTTTGATCCGACATGCATTGTGCACCTACGTATACCACATTATCGTATACGGCTCTCCGGCGCTCATAAGGCTTATTTTGGTCATAAAGGTTCTTCCCATACCATTCAGAATCAGAATGTGATGCACACAGAATTACAGCTCCATTACTGACAATGGCACATAGTCTAAATGAAGTGCCAATTAGATACTCGTATATATCGGTACTCGACTATCAAACGAGTCGCAGTGGAGGGCACAGCTCGCCGGGGAATAAAATTAATGTGGAATGAGAATGCAGTGGGTGGGTGTTTTTTTAAATTACATCCGAGCACCTGAAATGCAGACCGAGCCGAGTCATATTTGAGTCGAATTTTAGTTAGGAATCGTATAATATGGTCCATAATTCGTACGTTCTGGTGATCATTTCAGTTTTCTAATAGAGAAAGTCCCCTATAGAGAAATGTTAGAATGCAAGAGATTATACTTAAGGCCTAAAGCGGGTATTACACCGCTTAGATTACACACGCAACTTTCAATTTGGACGCACCTCATTCGAATCTCAGAGAGATGTATAATTCGTGTCGTTCCTGTCAATCAAGTTTCTCTGGTCTGTTTTAGCCATGGTTTTAGCGAGAATTGAGTTGCCTCGCGAGTTCCCCCGTGTAATCGAAGTTACGCAACATACGCGAACTTAAAACCATCATAGCTCGAATTCAGTCAAATATGACTCTGATAGTTTTGCATTTGAAGTCTGTAACTGAAAAACCACAAATGTTACTCAACATGCCCGAATATAATGCATTTTAACAGCCCATTTGCATCGGAAAGAGATTTATTTTGCAAAAGATACGGCACTACAGATGTATAAAATTGGCCCGCTTGCTTTCCACTGGGCACGACGGAAGCGAGTCAGAAACTTGAAAGCTGGATATAATAAGATCAGATATGGGAAGAGGAAAGAAATGAAGCAATGGAAAGCAAGGTGAATTGGGATGTGGGTAGTGATGTAACCCAATGGAAAGCAAGATTGGCACCCAATTCTTCACCGCGACTGAAGAGCACGTGTGTATATTGCGTGAATAAAAGCGAATTGACGTGCCCTTTGATTTCCTGCTGATTGCATCATATCCACCCGAACCCAGAAGATATGGAACCTGATGCAATCAACAGGTGGGTAATGGGTTCCATCTTCCTCCTTCCTCCCTCGGGACTTTCCAGACAAAGGAGGTACCACTTGGATCAAGTCGGGTCCAAATGAGACGGCACCGTAATCCCATCTTCGATTTGCCTCCTACCCGCATCCTTACTTGCCAACTTACATGCCTAAGGAAGGCCTCTGGAATGCCTGGCACTTTGGGAGAAAAGGTATTGGGGAGGGGGGACAAGGGAGGGGGAGGACCAGGAAAAGGGGGAGGTGGAAGGGGGTAAACCTGACATCAATCACGAGCCTCAATTGCATATCACCAGGATAAAAGGGAAGTTGTCATTGCTTTGTGTGGTCCCCCCCAAGTTTGATTACACTCAATGCGAGTAATAGAGGATGTCAAAATATAAAAGAGATCATGTCTAGTTTGGTGCACCAGATCAATCTGCATCGTCTACTTGGCCAGACCAAGGTGACAAATCAGTGGCAGAATGGTATATAGGTCTGGCAAACTACCGCGACCAGAAAAGAACGGGGCTCTCTCGCTCAACTTGTCGAGCGCGCGAGTGATTCAACAAGCCTGCGTGAAGCAAGCACTCGATTCGCATCAGACCAAGAATGGATTGGTCCATACACTTTGGCACAACCTATCTACGAATCACTCCCAGGAAGTTACAAGCTGGCTTTCCTTCTCGCTTGAGCCCCGCTACCCGCTACATCGCAGGCTCATCACGCGCCTGTTGAATTTCTCGCCCGCTCCCAAAGTTTCCATGTTAAAATCGCAGCGATGCAAAGTGGTGCAGTGTGTAGGATCCATACAATTCTCCTTCCTTCCTTCCTTCCTTCCTATGGCAGCCAGCTTCTTTGGGACTACTGCAGTAGCTAGCTAGCTGCCTCCATGCCCGCCCTGCCTTTCTCCTGGCTGCATAGCCACCGCAGTCAGCTTTACAGATAGACGAATCGATCCTGTGAGCGAGCGCTTCGATCCGTGCGCGGCTATCCCGCCAGCTGCGACACTAGGTAGGTAGAAAGGTAACCGGGAATATGTAGCTAGGTAATTAGATAGATGGAGGTATTTGGCTCGACATGCACATAATCAACTGTACACATCAGCCATATTTGCACTTCAACTAGAGTGACACTGTCGATGACACGGTCTAATAAATGACATGCGTGCACGCCTCGCTCTATGATCCAATAGTCGACAACATGCGTAACTGCAACGTGAAAATAAAATTTCCTGCATTCTACTTTCAGATCTGAGGCATCAATATTAAAGAAGTACGGTACGTTCTTTTAAAGCGAGGTGTGGCGAGTGGCGTGTTGCCACTATATGGAGCGATGCAAACTGAACCTGGTGGCATGAAAATTGCATGCTTAATTTATACAAATTGCATATTCTCGCAGATGTAGCATACTATGCGTCAGCACTGTTGCCCATGGGATGGCTAGCAGCGCATCATCTGTTCCAATCATTTTAAATGCTGGCAATATGATTGTATCCATAACCATTAATAGCACCATTCATAACTGCAGCCAACAAAACGCGCTTTTCGTGTACATGTCGAGTGGAAACGTGTACAATGCATGATCCAATTATTCTTCGGGCAATTTGGCATTTAGACCTCTAACAATTGACTATCTGCAAACCAAATACTGCCGTATTGAACATTCAGGTGTACAAAGTTACGTCCGCAGTTGATCTTCCCTAGGCTGGTGACACAAGAGTAGCGAATTCTGCCATTCTGGTTCTATCGTAATATTGTTATAATTCACTTTGTACCCGCTGGGAGGTCCGCCCTTACCTTTATACATCGCTGTCTGGCGATAGAGCCGGGCTCTTCACAGCTAGAGTACTGTTGAAAGTGAATTTTATACTCAGAAAAATGCACCCAGTTTTTAGGGGATCCTATTTGGTAGTCAGCATATCACTTTCCCGTGAGATCAATGCATGCCATAGGGCCATAGAAAGGCACTTCCAGACCACCGACTATAGTCATGTTCTGCGACGCTGATGGCTCCTCACGTTCAAAAGTGAACATTTGCGTTTTTCACGTGGCAGTTAGACGTCAAATATTGCCGCATCAGTTATTGTAATCAATCTAGACCCGTGATGTAAGTTAACCACGCAATTAGAAAGAAACAACAGCACATCCACCTCAAACCAAATAAGACAAATGCTGACGTAACTTGTTCTTCGTCCGGAAAAGCTTTGTCCTTGGAATCAATTCTGTGACATTTCACTCAATTGTTCAATGAGACTCGTACGGCTTCAACGAGCTGCCTCGACAGTAGCGGAAAATTTACAAATGCGAATTTACGCCCACCCTTACCCCTCCCCTTTCCCACCCAATTCTCAGGGCTCGGCCCTTGGTTAAATTTGACGACATATATATGCGCCTCAACATAACCTTCCCACTCGATTAGAATGAGGCTGACGCATGCAAGCCATTGAGAATGATTATCACAAATATAATAATTGAGCCTGCCATTAGGTTGTTTCGCATAGAACATTTCTAAATTATTTTATTAACATGGGCGGCCTGACATTTCCGGCGAGTTGCTGCTAATGTGCAGGCCCTACCCGAGACCACACATTAGCAACACTATTATGGCCTGCAGGCACAAACGTGTCAATTAGGACATTAATTAAAATGCAACTAATTTCACTACATTCAACAAGGTCACGGAATATGAAGGGCGCAATGTATTTTTCAATGGGACCTGCTTTTCAGGAAGCTAGAGGACACTGTTAAATAATAGCAATAACTAAAGTGACTAGGCCTAATCTATGAGCACTTAACCCTGATACGCCTAGAGTCCTATATATAGGACACTTGCACAATAATTGTCAGAATTTTAGTTATCATAAAATATATATTTTTTAAATTCGACAAAAAATCATTCCGGCATATCTGCGTTAACTGACGGTCTGACTGACGCAAGTTAGTTGCGTGCATCTCCAAACACTAGCAGAAAGCGGTGAAACTCCATCTCAACCCTCCCCATTCGGTTTCAAGTAATTGATATCAACTTCCAGGTTTGATTTACCTCCTCTCTCGTAAACAAGCCCAACCAACTCGACTAACTTGAAATGCCATCGCTGTAGCAGGCGACCATGTTGTGCTTCTCACACAGCAGGGCCACCAATTTGTTCCCCTGATTGAACCAGCCAAATACGGCTTCCACAATTCTGCTTGGTCTCCCTAATAAGGCCGGCTAGCTAGCTATCGGCTCCCTTTTCCCAAGTAATTACAGTTGGGCCGAGTTCATACTTCCAGGATTCCTGTCCATTCTTGGCCACAAATGGCCAGAAACATGCCAAATTTGCGCCCCCCCCGTAACTGGCCAGAAACATCAATGGAATATATTACGACGGATCAGTGAGCAGGGAGAGTATGAATTTCTAACAGACTTGTATTCTTAATGCATCGACTATCATAACAGACCGCCGGATAATCATGGAGTCGTTGCAGTGGATATGCTGAATAACACTGTATACGCACTGCAGTGCGAAGAATCGATGCGTAAGCTACCTACCTGTACGGAACGGCATGAATTACTCACCAAGGCTCAGGTTGGTTTGTGGAACAGCCGAGTCGCAGTTATCGCGCTTTAGCCCGCCAGAAAGGCATCAATAACACAAATAGTTACATAAGCACTCGCGGCCCGTTCAACCAAATCCGGAGCCGTTGACGTCGGACACCGTCCTAACAATGACCTCCGTCTGTAGTTTTGTCACGAGTTTTCGCAATCGGTTCAGAGGAACTGATGTATAAAATGAGAGGAAGTTTGCTTCTTCACGCTCAGGAAGAGGAAACCTCTATATGGTGTGACGTCAATTCCAGTCCACATCTACAATTCCCATCAGTTGAGGTCCCACTGGAAATATCCACAACGACATATAGGCCCGCCATCAAATTTTATCAACCGCGGGCTAATGAATGCGTCGTATTCGCATCAAACAGATGGACAAGAGCTGAAAAGAGTGCCAATACTGGCCTCCATTTCCACAATTATTGCGACGAAATAAGGTGGGCTTACTACAGTATCCCTTTGTGAGTATGAATATACGTTTGACGTTATATCAGCAACTGATCTGGCTGCGACCATATGTTGCCTTCACTTGAGAAGCTGGGCGCAAAAAATGATATATTTGCTATTGCATCAAAGAGGAACTGTAGTTGGTCAAAAAAAAACCAACTGCGACATTAAAAGGAAAGCCAACCCATGACAACATGGATCATTTCGCGTGTGATAAGAGCGCCCACAATAAAGCAATCGCAGTGCATGCTAACAGGATCCAACCAAAACTCGTGCATTTCGTCTTGCAATTAAGTGATCACTACCCACAGGGATATTCATTTTCAAAACTATTGTCGAGCAGCACAAACGGTTCGGCTTTTGTCTCCTTCCTTGGCAAATTCCAGCTGGTGACTCAATATTACAATGTCACGCCCAGTTTCTTCGCCTTCCACTTTGACAAAGAGATCCGTCATGCGGCCCACGGCATTCATCTCGTTCCTTTTCCACACATAGTCCCCTAAGCAAAGTTGGGCCGCAACACTTTCTTACACGCAGGCGGCAATCAATAACCTGCAAGGCCTGCCAACAATTAATATTTCATTCCGTTCGCATAGCCAGCCAACAAGTCAGACAGCTGGTTAATATACACATCAAAAGTGAGGCACCCCACATATCAATCGCCAATGCTTTTAGATGCATATGCGAGCACCACACATCGGCCCCGAAGATCAATGCCAATCAAGAGGTGAGTCCTTGGCGAGTAGTTGGGTCGACAGCAATTCACCCTATTAGCATATCGCGCGTTTATTTCACGCCCACAGTTTGGGGGGGAGGTGGGGGAGGAAGCAAACTAGTTTCTCCTTGACACTATCATATATTGTGGAACAGGAAGCGTCAACTTTATGCGGCTAGGCAATTATTGACATTAAGAGACCAGGGGACAACAATGCTCATTTCCGACGCATTCCGTTCCGCTTACAACAACCCGGCAACGTTGCTCCCTAATACGTCACTAAACACAGCGCTTGTAATTAGTTTCTCTCCGCTTCGCAAACCTGGAAGGATCCTGCAATGCATGCAAAAACGCGACCTAGTATTCACATGGCTGACTGCAGCTTTTACGTTTCATTTTTTTTTCTCTACTTCCTCTTTTCTGCATTGCATATTAATATCACAAAACCTTATGGAACTTGACATATATGCGACAGGCCCAAAGAACTCGCACCTTTTTTTTTTGAGCGTGCTAAGTAATCGAAATAATTACAGTGTTGAAGCAAACAGTGTGATCAACCATATTTCCAAGCTGAAAAATCAAGGCTGAATGTGAAAGTCACATTTGACAGCGCACTTTCATTTTCACCCACAATTTTTAGCCGCACTCGGAAAATGTCGCAAAAAAATGGCAGTCGCAACTTCATCAGTGGGATTTAAATGAAGGCAGGAGACAAAAAGAGACCGTCATTATTATTCCAGTGGTTTAGTTTAATTAAATGCGGCGGAAAAAGTTCCAAATTTTTGAAAAAATAGTTTGTATATTAAACCTGAACACCCAAGCCCGTGTAATTACTCGTAACACCCTATCACTATCCCGCTTTATTCGCATACAACAGTGAAGCTAAATCTGGTGCACACAAGTCATAAATAGCCGACCTTGCAACATGTTGTAATAACTCCCGTCAATACTAATATCCCGCGATTTTAGAGCGAGAGAGAGTTGAGTTGTGTCAACACCATCACACAATCGGACCCGACTTGGTAAATCACTCGCTTTGTCAAGACAGGTAGTACTATAGTATCACGTTTTAGCTGTCACTCATCCAGTATTGACAAGTGTTCCCGCCAATATCAGCGGAAAGGGTCTGCGACACAATGCACCGCCACGATAAGAGTGTCACGCTCGCTGTATAAGAGCCTTCCATTTTACACCATGGCTTAACCAGGTAAGTCACATGGAATGACCGTCACAATACCCATTCCCACTCCATAGATTATGAAACGGCATATAATTATGATGGGAACTACGAAGAGTAATCAGTTAGGCAGGGAATAAATTACATTTTAAATATTCCCTTCGTGCAATGTCAACACATTACGGCATTTCATATTCCAAATCATGTCTCGACAAGCGCAATAGAATAATGGAACGAAAATGCACTTAACTTCGGTTTGAGTACATAGGACAAAGTTTCGGAAGTCATAGGCCGAGGAGGAGTGTGGTGGTTGATGGAGGTGGTCTTGCTGAGTGGAAAGACAGTTTCGTGCCTCAAGGCTTTCATCAGCTGGTTACGGTTCCACGCTGCGATTTCATAGGGTCATTCAGGCGACCGGGTCAAGACACCCTACCTTAAGTCTTGACCGACGGAGAGCCTATTGTACTGCTAAGAACATACAGTGTGTGTCAGAACTGAGTTCACATCCGTATTTATATGTGAAATTTTTGCTCGGTCTCCTGGGTATACCAGGTCAGAAGTGCGAGTGTATGGGCCTGCCACAATACTGGAAATTGTGTCAGTGCACATTTGCTGTGAATTGTTATCAACCGGAAGGTGGGTTACTACTGATAACACAGGAGTCTAGGACATCGGTGTGCACGGCTTTGATGTTTGAAATGGGAATATTGATTCTTAGAATTTTCCAGCTCAAAACAGATGTGGAGGCGGTTTCTTTTCTATTGCGCCAGGGTATTTTGATCAAAGCATATCTTTTCGTGAAATTTTAGCTTAGGCCTTAGGATCTTTCATGTAAGTTTCATATTCAGCGTATTGATGGAAACGAAGCAAATAGAGCCATTCAGAGTAAGATTAGTCGCAATGACGCTCCAAGGTCTACTTTTTCCCCCCTTCTCGGCGAATAGTCCAGTATTTGCCAATCTTATGGAGACGATATAGTAGGCTATACACTGCATGTGACCATTAAACACCACCTTAAATTCCACGTAAAAAAGAGGAAAAAAATCAATTTTCCACCGAAGTGGAAATTTGACTTTTCTTCACTTTTTAAGTGGAAATTAGGTCGGGTTTAAGTGGAAAGAGCGTCTTTTTCCACTGAATGGGAATTGAACGGGAGTGTAGAGATTAGGATTGATCAAGTTCGGCAATTTCTTGATCATTTCCGAGTTTATATAAAGCGCCTTCCTGGTCACGCCATAACGATTCCAAAAGTTAGTTTGACGCTATTGGATTGCAGTACAACTAGATTGCTGGTGAGCAATCGCGAGGTTTTGCAGGTTCCTTTACACGTCGTTCTCGAAAAGCAGTGACATTTTGCACCAGAACGAGGATTCGGGTTTCGCCATTTCGGCTAAGCAGTTCGAAGCCAAATGGCGACCTTTTCAGTGTAACCGCAAATGGCTTGCCCCTTTACTTGCGGCTCAACAAGTTCAAGGTCCTTACCACCGACTTGCGATAAAAACCATGCCTCGCTCGTTATCTCACTAGGTAGGGCTTATAGGCCAGGAAAAGCCTCTATACAGAACGGTCCAGAACCTTCATCCATATACAACGGGATTGCCTGGAGCGTTGCTCAAAGTCACGTACAATTTAGATAAACACTAAGATCACGTACAAATCTGTCAATTGCCTGGAACTACAGAGTCGAAAAAATTACATGTGCCGATAATAATAATAATAATAATAATAATAATAATAATAATAATAATAATAATAATGGTTGCTCCTTAAGGAAATCGTCTCTTGATGGGTGACAATATGAAAAGGTCGGCGAAGATGGTCGCTACATTCGATCCATACTTTCTGAAGGGTCTGGGGAGGAATGATAGTTTGCTCCTCGATTGTCGACTTCCTACTTGAAGAACAATGACAGTCATATCAAGAGAAAGCTCGTCTTTTCAACTATAAAGTGGATGCTATGCCAGACTCAAGTGTTTCTCCGGAGATTTGATGTAGGCCTATTATTCGCCGCCTTGCACCGTGCAGTTCCATGTATGAACATCCAATCTCAGCAGAGCATCTTCCCTTGTAAGCAGCTACAGATCCGTAGAATAAGAGCAGCAATAATACACCGGGTTTTGCCTACGATGTAACCATATAGATGCGTCAAATATGAATTTTGCAAAAGCATACTGTATACACATCTTATTGAGGTTAGAACAACACAGAGAAGGCTACACAAATTCTACGCCTCAAAGCCCAGTTTATATAGTGTCAGACTGCAGTCTCTCAGAAATATGCCCGTTTTATCCTGCCAGGCAGTATTGCCTCTCGGCTCCTTGACATGATTACTCTAATTCAAACGCAATTATGGCATAAGAAGCGATAAAAAACGAGCTTTCCGGTATTGACTTATTACCCTAGAGCCAATCTCGGAATATAAAGGTATACTCAAAGGGCCCAATAGGAAGGCTATATAGTTGAGGGGGGAAAAAAAGTCATTCCTCCACAACAGCCTCTACAAAGTAAGAATAGATCGATAAGGAACCACGCCGGGGAAACTTGTAGAAACCACCTATTGCGACTCACGGATTAAATTGCGCAATTGCATCTGTCACATCCTCGATCTTATAAGGCCAAATAAAAACTGGCTCACGGAGCTCACTCCTGCATGATTGCGATTCAAATCAGCAGGACAACAGATGTAGCATCAATAGACAATTTGCAATTAAATGTCCAGATTGCAGTTGTCGGCTTGGAATTTTGAGATTTAGCAGGATTTCTCGGATAACTCCGAATTCCGAATGATTGGTCCACGTTTTCTCTCTGAAAATGTCTGTAGTGGCGGAATCAATCAAGGGAGCTCCTTCTGCATTAACAAGTATAAAAAGTTTTGGGGGAGAAGGATCCCCCAATTGACTCTACCCCCTGGCACAAAAAATCATTAGGTTAGGGGAAGCAGAGTTGGGAAGAGGAGGGTCGGCGAGGATCAAGGGTTTCGCTCAAATCTTGCATAAGGTCAAAGGGGTCCGCCATTACAAAAAGATTGAAATCCCGTGTTACAGGGGAATGAAAGTGAAGTGTTAATAGGGCTAAAGTGGGGATCGGGATTGTGTTACCACCCTACCAACTATATGGCCCCGGCTTAATCAATATATTTTGCCCGAATAATCATAGTCCCCACCTTTCGTCACCATCCCTAAGTGCAGATCTAAGCCGCGCGCTAAGTGACTGCTCTAGTTGAAAGGCACTCCTAAAATGACACCATCAGCTACATGTTTTAATAATTACCAACCACTATGTCAGTCCTGCTAATCCCAGGCCGTAAACACCTCCGAGCCGACGCCATAAAATTGGCCGTGCACAAATTTTTTCTCTCTCTAAACGTTCATTAATTAAATCGAACGCAATCGCTATGAAAGCTGTTTAATTAACACGAGTGCTTTATTCAGGCTGCAAACCGAAGTGGAAGAGAGTAAAAGAAAAACAAGGCCACACGCCAATAAACAGGTTGCGACGACCTTGCCGCTTTACGTAAGCCCCAAGCCCTCCCCGATTCCCGCCTTCCCCCACAGGCCGTTTTATTCATACCGCATGCTGCCAACTCCCATACGTATCCAAGCACGCTTCTTCCATCTCGTAACAAGTCGGAGATAAAAGTCTTCCTTGTTTGTGGGTCAAGTTCAACGTAGTACAATTCACACGCCGCAATATTATGTCGCCTCCTCATGTTTACCTCATCACGTACGATGATGCCCATCAATTTTCGCAATAATAATAATAATAATAATAATAATAATAATAATAATAATAATAATAATAATAATAAGCCGGAATTTCAACTTGTCGATGGCGCCAATAAGTGGCCGAATAATTGGGTGATCTTGACCGTCAACACGTGAGGTGGAGGGCGACTACCGATATAGGATTAGGCCTGACCTAATGGCATGCATCGTTTGCTAAATGCCGGGCAAACAATGTAACAAATGTTGAGTGTTGACTACCTATCGAAACAAACCGCCTGCCACACTGCTGCATTGTACTGTGGGTGTAGGAAATTAACGAGGACGTAGCACATAATTGAATGTGGCTCTAATGAGTCGGTTGGTGGTTGCTTACATCAGATATTACGAAACTAACGTAACACGTCGCGTCTCTCTCGCGTCATTAAGGTTTAAGAGCCAACGAGCTCAATTATACATACAGGTGGCCAAAAATAGGCCTTACTTGTTAGAAAATCAGAATTTGCACGCAGCATACTCCGAGGTTTATGGCTGGAACCGACCCGTAAACCTCTGCAGTAACTTGTCAGCATCATAAACACTGCCCGAATTCAACTGGATACACAGTGTATGAATCCATGTCCTTGCAACACCCATTTAACATGATATACATGTGTATAATACGCATTATGCCAAATTTTTCCATATTTCCCGGATAGACCAGGTACAGTACTTCCAACGATAATTTAATCGCTTTTTTTTACTAATAGTTCTGAGGATATGTTGTGCTCCTATAGGTATTATTTTGAATCGTGGCTGTCTAAATTATCGAGCCGATAGAAGCAATGATAAATGTTCCTCTGGTGGTCCTCGATCAACCCACGCACTCGACATCCAGCCTGATTTGTCGGTACTGTACAGCGGTGGTCCGAGTCAGTTGCAAGGAGTGGGTGTCGAAGAAGAAATGGCTACCCGTTCTCTTTCCTTCGCGCAGACTCCGATAACTGCATCAGGAAAGCAAAACGATAGATAAGACGAAGAAAAAAAAAAACGTGAGTAGGCTATTACGATGCCTATCACTCCCTCATTTTCCCATTTGCCCTAGTTACACGAGTGTAATAACAGTGATCACTCCTCCGCACCGTTCTAAAGTCAACATCATGCAATAGCTTCTTTCACATCAGCAAATAAAAATGCCAGTTGCCGACAAATGTGTTTGAGAAAGTACCATTTGATACACACTGTACGGCGCGAAAAAGGACCGCCCGAGGCAATAATATCTGTAAGTAAACAACATTATCTCCGAACGTGTGTTGCGCTTGGCGGCGTCCAAGTGTTATTTTGCAATGCGAGTGAGAGGCTTCCTTGCATCTCAAATATCCGAACCCCTCGTTTGTCTCCGGAATGAACTGGCGAGTAGAACGCTAAGTCGACTGTTGTGACACTCATCCTGGGTGCGGTTCCCAAGAATCGATCGAGTACGGTCAAAACAATCCGCAGCCCGAGGAACGTCGACCTGTTCAAGACGTACGACACTCTTTAAACGTGTCAAGTCACACCACGACACTATGCCGTTCCAATTGTCCTACCCTCATTTCCTGCATTCGCGGCCCAATTTTCTCCTTGTGCAAATCAAATTGCCGGGTAGGTCCCAATACGTGCAGCTGAAGAGTACTCATTCTAAACTCTCTTTATACCAAGTATGCACCCGTATCCGCGGTTTTGAAATATTAAATAAAAGTGCTACATTTAACAAATCAAACGTGTATTTTCATTACACTACAGTGTACTATAGCATTATAACAACTACAGTATTATGTTTATTGTTAATTGCTTTTATTGATGTCTGAATGTGTAAAATGTACGAGGGTTCGGTATTACGCACGATTTCACGTATCCGCGGGGGGAATTCTGTAAATATCCACTAGTCCCAACTCTTTGCATTACGTCCACATTCAAAACCAGACAAGCTATACAGTACAGTATATATTGTACCGTTTGCTAAGTAGGCGAGACGTTCCAATTAGCTTTAATTAATCACCATGTTCATTGTCATGATTTGATCAAATGCAAGCTACGAACTGGCACTGACAAATCAAATAATTGCTATGTCAAAAAGGACTCTTCTGAAATGCATTGCTTTCATCACTAATTAATAACTGCTCCTGTCGTCAATTACCGAAAATGCTTTCATCCATTGCATCACGGTTGTGATAGAACATAAATGAGAATTACTTTATTCTTTCAATAAAAAGGCTAGTCGCAACAAAAAATTTCTTTCATTCGTTCTACAACCCGGACCAATATTAAAACTTGATATACTGTACTTTTTAGCCGCCCTTTTTCATTTCATTGTTTATCAAACTGTACAATCTGTCTCATTACATGTAGCCCACCACGGTCATCAAGCAAACATGCTACTTCACAGCTTCCATCCACCACGCCTTCACCCTCGACACTTCCACTTGACCTCGCTGTCACCTGCTTCCCTCCCTCCCTTCAAGGCATAAGTTGACTCAGCCAAGACCGATCTCCAATGACGCAGGACATGCTATTGAGGAACTCAGATTCGTTAGCCGGGAAGTAACTTATCCTCGTGACAACCTAATAGTTGTTATTTACGCCATATATCTGGCGGAGTGCGATGTCCATAAATTGCGGGTCGTTAAATAGATATGGTATACGGATATTGGCTACATTCGCCCTCAATTTCCGCACGTTAGCTACGCACAAGGAGGAAATTAGGGGTCTAGTTCCACTAATGATGCCACTTGACACCTTCTCGGTAGTTTGCCTAATCGTCACTTATAACTTTTAAGGGTCCAAAAAGATTGGCAAGCAACCATCATATATGGTACGCAATTTGCACCTGTTAAATTTTTCCACAGTCTACTGAACCGACAAATTGCTGTTAGATATTTTCAGTTCATGGAAGTCTACATCCCATTAGGCGACAGCACCTGGTTGGAAGATCCTCCAATAATAATGCGCAGGCTGTTCAAGAAATCAGTCGGCCCAAATGCGGCGTCAACAATTCCTTCGGGTGATAAGCATCCATTTAATGTGATGATGACATATCATCATCCACCTTCTATGATGCCAGTAGGTAATTTGCTTCATCGAGCCAATTAAAGTACGGTAAGGTAGTCGATTATGGGCTAGGTAGGTTTCAGCCGAGCCAAACTCTGTGACACTCGGGCTCCTTGATGTTTCCAATAATCGATTGCGATGGATGTGTTTTCCGAAACTCTAAACCCAAATGTGCATTTTCCTACAGGGTACAGGTCAGGTTTGGCGGGAAAACTTACACCTTTACAATGGCCTATTCTCACGAAAGGCTCAATAGGCCTGGTTGCAAATAAAGCTTTGCATCCACATTTATTATAAATGATTAGCACTCCAAGTAGCAATAAAACAAGCCATAACTTTCAAACGAGTCGTTTCTTCATTCATTTATATGGTTAAGCTTAGAAAGGTAAGTAGAAAATCATAAATAAAAATAACCTAACGAGGTTTGCCAGGAACTGGAAGCACACACTTATATTACAACAATGTAACGTTTTCTTCTCCCGCTCCGTGGAAACAGCGTTTTCTAGCACAAGGCCGGTAAATATGCCACCTTATTTATGTATATTTTCTCCCCTCGCTGGTATACATCGTTTATAATGTTACATGCAAATATTCCAGGTTATGCGGCATTGTTGGCGCGAACGGGGGACGAGTTTTCTTCCGGAGAATGTCGCAGTTCGACTTTCCTCAGTTGGCGAAAGTTCGTTCCTGTGTGAGGGTGGATGTCTTCACAAGCTGTACGAGAATTCCAAGAGATTGGAAACGTATCCAACGTAGGGTAAAATAAATATTACATTAAAATAATTGAGGAGTAAAACTTTACGATAAATTAATCTACTTTACATACCTGCTATTAAAATCGATTCTGGAGAAGATTTTTGGTACGAGATACACGGACGAACATGAAAAAACGATCAGATGTGAAAGGTACACATACGTACAAGACTTACCGCAGAAAAAAGTGCAAGGTTGCCCGGATTTAGGTATTACATCGCCCAAAAACATGGGGAGACGATTTTGCATTTGGTTTCAATGCAAAATCGTATCCCATCTTTTTGAGACGATATAGTACCGGTTAAGAGATTCGTATCCAGGCGAACAGCAACGAGATGTGTTGAGAAAGTCCGTGGGGCGGAAAAGCGTGGCGGGGAAAAGAGATCAAAAGGAACATTAAGGGAGGAAACTGGGGACAACCGCCTCGGGTTCCCTCAAAAGATCCCGTGATTTCGAAATTTAAAATCCCACTTTCTTCTCTTTTTGAGCGCATATCAGCTCAAACAGCTGTCATCGCCATACTGAATTTAAGAATTTAAATTCCGCACTAAATTTAAGAATTTATTTAAGCGACATACGGTTCTCCCATTTTCTCTTGGTAAGAGGTCTATAGAGGGGCGCCTACCAACTTGGAAATAACGTAACATGATAGTCTCATCGTCAAGCCCACCATCACCCTTCCTAGCTCTCACCACCTTTACTTCCACTCGAGATCTTCCCAATGTCGCGTCAAATCTCGATCGCAGCCTGTAACATGACACAAAAGTTTCTATATAGTTTTAGAGGAGTATTGGTGTTTCCCCCCCGTTTTTTTTTTTGTAAGAATGCTTGAAGCGTGGTATATCCATGTCGTACTGCAATATAAGGTGCCAGTTCAATATGGGAATGAGAATTGGGGTTCGCTTTTCAATTAGCTATCCTGCATTGATCCTGGCCAATCATTAGCCAATCTCTAAATGCAAGTGACAAGACGTTATCAATTCTTGGACCCTGTTCCACGGGAGAGAATAGCACAAACAGCATCAGACAATGCCACGTTTATTTCTGTCCTCCCTTGTTCCCCAGCAACTGGAGTGCTATAAATTTTCCATTAATATCCCCTTTTTACCCGCACCACCAAAAAAATATTCCTGCAAACGTGCTTAGTTGCTCCCCTATACACACCTCCAACGACCTTCGGGCCTCCACCCCACCTCGCCATGAGAATTACGATACTTCATTGCGTTCACTCAATTACTCTAACGAGTCTTACTTGCACAAATTAGTGCTTGGCTCCTCTATAACCGGCCTTTCCTCCCCAGCCATGTGTGCTTAGCAAATGGGCACAATTTCAAGCCCTATTACACGGACTGCATGTGATCGACACGGGGCCTAGATGACCGCCCAACAAAATCTATGAGTCTATGCGATTCTTATGCAAAACCGAAGTCGTCCTTGGGCCAAACTCGTGCAAAAGGCCCGAATGTGATAATTATAATGGGACCCCCCCCCCCCTCCCCAAATAGCACACTGATCAGCTACGGTGTTTTCTATGGATGAATCAGCGGTGCTTTCAATTAATCGTTTCTTCATAGGTCTAAAAGGATAGAAAGCCCTGCGTACAAAAGTCTTCCAGCAATAATATTAGACGCAGCCGTGGAGCTCGAACGTAACGAGTTTCGTCCCAGAAATAGTCGCATGTAAATAAGCAGGCGTTCATTTTGAGGAAAACTGGTGCATTGTCTTTTTATAGATATGAACTGACCTCCACCAACAATATTGCAGTCGCGGTGATGACTGCATTGGCTGATCATGAAATCTTCGGGTAACGGAATCATGTCAACAGGTTTCATTACGGGCTACTTTGAATCAAAACCGGAACAGCCAGTTTAAATAGTGCCGAACGTCTTGCATTATTATTAATTATTATTAATTATTATTATTATTATTATTATTATTATTATATTATTATTCTCACCTTTCACCTGTAAAAAAAGGAGTTTACACGATAAAGCTGGTTGGTAAAACCACATACCAGAAGTTCAGCGGTTTTATTAAACATCCATTTCATATCCTTCGGTTTTACACAACCTATTTTATCGAGTAGGCGCCGGGCGTTGCACCGTAGATTAACTACAGAGAATTTTACTGATATCAATTGTTGCCGTCAATTATTGTGTATTATTAATACAATACTAACAGGAATAAATCAGACACCATAAACTGAAAGGGTGATAGTCGCCGCCTCTAACAATAATTATAATCAAAATTCACTGGTACTCGGGTGATAATACCAACTGCACGGTTGACCTAAACATCGGGTACTTGACGGAGAATGAGAAACCAGCACTTGAGTCTAGATCAAATTTTATTCCCGTTGGAGAGCCCGACATTCGACTATAGGGCGGTTCAGATGAATGCAAAGCCCTTCTTATATCACGCAATCCAGTTGAAAGGGGGGCAATTAGCGGTAAATCTGAGAATAACTCTCCCTCTGCTCCCGTGACCACTTCTTTGAAATAGAGCTCATCATATGTCACTTCCATCAACACGACCGCCGCAGCGCATATAGGCCCATACACTCGATTAGGTACGAGTCATGTTGATTTATATGCTATTTTTTCTTCTTCTGCATTAGGCTACGTTTCGTGTATTGCGATCTGCATGTAAACTGGCATTTTTAAAAAAAATCCAGAATTTGTCAACATAATTGCCAAAGTGATGCATTTTGCGCATGTAGTAAATGTAGCAATTTCAAAAATGTATATTGTAGTAAAATTCTACCCGTACGTATATTACACATTGTGCAGCAGTTAACTTCGGTTAAATCAAGGAAAATGAGCTAATTAGCTCTCCCAGAAACTCCCTTGACAAATTATCGGGCACCTGCACCGCTCTACAAAGGGTTCCCGATAATTTCTAAAAGAAAATAGTTGTAGACCTTCCCGGTTCCCAACCAGAATAGTGTTCTCCTATCCCTCACTTGTCCAGAAACCCATGAATTATAACCGCCAGTTCGATTCACACTGGGCATGGTTGTGGTCGAAATCCACCAATCAGCGTGGGCACGCAAGAACGACAGCTGATTGGCGGATCCAAACCACAACGACACCCGTGTGAACCCCAGCTTTAAAGGCGAACTAGCCACTTCCCCTGTGACTATGAGCGGGCAATTCCCTTGCTCCTCACAGCCTCCACGAAGGAAGCGATTTGGAGTAGTATACTGCAGCAATGTGCGCTATAAGAGCCCCGTAAATAATTCTCCAACACCAGAAATACCGGGCCATGCAGCGGGTGGCGGCCATATTGGCTGATGACAAAAATCCTCCTGTGAAGTGGCTTTAGCAGCCAACTGGCAGCCCAGAAACTGATACAAGTGAAACTTTATACAGAAGATGAGTGAGTCGACAAATTACAACTTACACTCATCATACTCAACTTAACATTATAATAATAAATGTCTCCGTTGAAGGGCGGGTTGGAATGTGCGAATGCATTAATTCATTATGAAGACGGCTTACAAAAAAAAGAGGGGGGTGGGGGGGTGGGGGGGGGGGGGGAATATTACTCTCCAACCCAAGTTTCCTAAGGAGAAATCAATACAGGAGCCACAGTTAGGGCAGCACACGGCTCCCTATCTACTGTGTAACGCGCACACACAGACATGGAGTGAGGACACTATACCACATCTGCAGAAAAGGGTCGACCTGAGCACACGAATGACAACAAGTTCGGATTTGACAACCGTTTTCTTGGCGACATCCGCAAAGTTTGTGGCAGAAAAAAATATATATACGGGCGTATACTGTAGAGAGGACACTATTTCAATCCAATTTGCTGGCGCTCCAGAATCGAGGCAACTTGTCACAACGGATGAAATGTCACTAGGCCATTTAGAATTCGGGACTGACAATGTTGCTAACTCAGGATTTAAAGCAAAACAGCGAATCTTACCGTCCACATCTCTCTGCTCGCGACTGTACGCAATACAGTTGATAAGATAAATTATGACAGACACCTACCGGTGTAGTCATTCTATAACGTAGTTACGTTAAAAATATTTCCTACGATAGCCATGATTTGTGCCAACAAATGTACCTGTTGCAGTTGAAAAGAATAGCACAAGGCCAGTAGTTACGCGCTTGACGTAAATGTAGCGTCTAGGTGAGACATTTATTGTCATTTTTTGGCGCATCCGGTACAATCATGCCCAAAATATCCACTTTACAGCCTAAACAAAAAGAAATGAGTTGTTGGCAAGTGATCGGTCAGATATGGACCTTATTTGCTAGTTGCAACCGGAGCCCCCCGCCTGGGCTCAAGTGCCTATTACCCATCCAACGTGCTTGATAATTCAATCGCTTAGCCTCCGATTGATTTTCACACTGTCCCGCCCCGACTTGCGACATCCGTTGCTAAAAGTTGTCCATAACCGCGTCACCTCAATTGAAAGGTTGGCCCACCGCACACCTGACCTTCAAAATGTAATTTTTATATAGCCCGACCCAAGCGGGTGGGGAATTGTTTGTGTACAGAGCCCCGGCTTTCATTTCACTGCTCTTGTGGCGGCTCGTCACATGTCACGACATTGTTACTAATTACAATCAATTAATTGTGAACTTGTACAAAAGCGGTGGTTGCAAATTGCCAGCGCCATGACCCGACTAACTGGGGGTAAATAATGCGGCAAACTGATTTATTGAAAGGATATTGCGGATACTTTTCAGGACACATGCACAAGACATGCTACCACGACCCATGTGCCTCTGCTGGGATTCGAACCCAGGTTCACACTCGTTTGAATGTGTGTTCTGCCGCTGAACTACAGAGGTGATTTTGGGCCTCAACAATAATGTTAACAATTGAATGCTTACCAGATGAAGTCTTTGCAATGGCTGCAGAATGTGGGCTGCTTGAAGAATCGGGGTAGAAACTTGTGGTCCTTCACCATGTACACGTTCTTCTTCTTGAGGGCCCCTTTGCGTCCACGCTGCCGGAGGCCAAAAGCTGTGTTGGCCCCATCGGAAGCCCCGGGGCCAAAGCCGGGGCCCTCGTCCAGCTCTGACTTGCCTTCGTCCGACGACATGGCTCAAAAGAAGGCGACCACCACTCAGCTACAGGCAAACAAGAGCGGCTTGGACTACAGCTGGCCTCTGCTACCAGGACGGAGCAGCCACGCAACCTCTCCTCTGACTTACCCTACTCGCACTGCCCCTCCTCCTACCTGCACTTGCTTTTATATACACAATCAATATAACTACTCGATGTCAGCCAATGCACGTGTTTGTTACTCCACGTGTGCCTGTTCTGTCTTTTAAATGGGGGCTGTAATAATTCTGTCGAGAATCACTTCTAATAGCCGCGTATTAGTTAAGTTAACATTGAATGTAGATTAGGTAGAATGCAGGGAGATTGGGAAGCCATGTTGGTACAGTCACGAGGCGGAAGCAGCAGGAGCGGTACATTTGAAATGCGCTAGCGGGAGGAGCGGTATTACTTGGGTATTACCAAGAGCGGTATTACATAATTATGGAGGATGTAACGAGGGTCACGCATCGGCTGTGTATAGTGGCTGTCGGTGACTTTCCAAAGTTCAATACTGATATTGACGGCGTGTCACTTGTGTGTCGGGGTGCTTCGTGCATTATTTATGAATAAGGCAGGCACTTCACAGCCGATGCATTGGAATTTCTGCGTGTCTCTGGGCCGTACAAGCGTTGATAAAGCTTCCATGTTGACCGCAAAACATTTTGCTGGGATGTTTATGTGTTCATCAAAGTTAAACTTATATGCTATACGAACTACTGTTACGGAGTCGTAACGTATACAGCAGTGTTCCAGATTCGTGGGTCACTTTTGATAACTGATATTGCACGATAGCAGTTATTTTTTGTAGCTTGTTGTGCCCCTAACCATGTGCTCCATTCTATAGCAGTAGTTATAGAATGGGTTGAACCCCCCCCCCTCCCCTCTCCCCCGAAATACAGGGGTTGGACAACATGCAGTGATATAGGGCCCACTGAAGGGGCTGTCTTATTCTAAAACCGTAAAAGTTACAAATATGACTTTTACAGGGTGATGAAGCTCTGTCGATGTGTACATTTGTCTAGGTTTACAAATGACGCAAAATTCACGAGAGGGGGAGGGGAGAGAAACAAAATACGAACGACACCCCTCCCTACAATGCCCCATTTTTGACCAGTGTCCCACCCTTTTCACTTGAAAACGAAAACAGTTACAGATATGAATGTGATTTGGTTTTGAAGCTCTATCGATGTCACTTTGTGTAGTATGCATAATTATGTAGGGCTGTGCGGTTATTGAATTTGGAAACCGGTTATCGATTATTGAAATAACCTCGGTTGTAACCAGTTAGCGGTTATTTTAGATTAACCGGTTATTTTCATAGGAGAATTGGTAAATAACACGAGATCAGAGCAAGTGTGTAACACACGTAGCCAGTAACTCGCCGAGCAGGTGGGCGAGTAGCCTCTGCGCATGCTCACTCAGTCTTCCGAATCGGTTTCCCACGATCCCACCTATTCACATGCCGAGTTGGAGGGAGAGTAGGCTACTGCGCAAGCATAAATGCGTAATCCCCTACTCGGCTGAGTAACTCGCAACGTGTGTAGCCTGCTTCACTCTCACTGTTGCGCACACCATAGTACAGTGTTGGACATAAATCGAGGCATACTGCCAGCGACATCTTGCTCGCCCGACTTGCAGTATTCTTATCTTCGATTCCTTCTTCTGCCACTTCGGAAAATGTCGCTAGCAATATGCCTCGATTTATGTCCAACACTGGTACCACACCGCTCCTTCGACGGTAATAAACCGGTAATTCTGAAGTCCGATCACCGAGACCCATTAACCGGTTAATCGGACAAACCGGCTAGTACAATAACCGGTTATTTCATAAAAAATTAACCGGCTAACAGTCTAACAGTAGCAGTCACATTTACTGTAGGGGCGCAAACTCTACCTAGCAAAAAGGTGCGGGACAGGGGCGATGGAGGCGATGCGAGGGTATGATACCGTCAAGCGGGGTTACTTAAGCCACTTTTCAATTTCAGACATCTGCCAATTCAAGAGCATTGACTTTAGAGATTAACTAATTGTTGTAAAACATGGGTCTACAGTTACGGTCGACGTATACATGGATGAAAGTTTCCTACAACATGTATGATAAAAACAAAAAAAAAAAAGAAGGGGTGGCTTAAGTTACCCCACATCGGGGGGTAACTTAAGCCAGCAGGAAGAATTCAGTGTTTCGCTTATGTTAGACGATGACACGGTAACAAAGTCCGTTCACAGGGCGAAAATAAACATTTGCATATTGCTCCAGAAATTTATTATTCAAAATTTCAGGGAAAGTATGGCGGCGGCCTCTCTTTATGCTCACCGGCTGTACAGAACAAACAATATATTTCTGATCATTTTCATCATCAACAATGCTCCCAACTAGGCAACTACTAGGGCTGTGCGATATCTGAAAAAATATCGAATCGAAGTCGATATATCGAAAATCGAAAAACCGACATCGAAAACCGACATCGCAAAATATCGCAAGCCGACATCGAACCGGCATCGAAAAATATCGAAAACCGACATCGCGATATTCGATACATCGCACACGCCAAGAGTCGGATATCGCAACTTCGATATTAGGAAAATATCGTATCGACAGTCGATGTATCGAAATATCGCACAGCCCTACTCCTGACCCCCAGAAGCTAATCCCCCCACTTCCTGCCAGGCTTGGAACTACGTGGCCAGGTGGCCTATGTTACCCCCTACATGACGCAACAATTAATTTTTAAGTATATATTGACACCAAAATGGAAATTTAAGCTATGCAGTATAACTACCTTAAAAGGACTGTTGCATTTATGTTTCATCATCTTTATAGCGAATTAAATTCAAACAGAAGATGTTGGCGATGAAAGTTACGTAGGGTATAAATTTATGGTGCAATTATCCTAAACATAATTAAGATTTTACAAAGTTACCTATGACACAAACACAATATTCAAATATGCAGTCCAAAACTGCACTTAAATATGGAACTTGTGTCATAAAAAATAACATTTCAACTCAAAACAGTGTTGCCAAAATCAGTGTCCGAAATTTACGCAGCAAAATGGCTCAAGTTACCCACCCGGCCTAAGTAACCCCGCTTGACGGTACATAATACGCACAGCACTGCTCTGTGCTCTCCAGTCACCTCAGTCCCCCTTGGCTTAATAGATCCGTGACGTCATTATGAGCAGCGGCAACACTGTGCAGTATAGGTTTTAGTAGTGGCCGGAGTGTCTTGCTTGCGATTGCACGTGCTGAAGTAATTTACCATCGGAATGTCCACTTTTGCTACAATGTCGAATATATGCCAGTAAATTATTACTTTCGGATCGTGAAAGGGAATATATGAAAGTGCCAGATAGCCTAGTGTCGTCCTGGTATGAAAATGAAACTCAGGATTACATTTCATTGCGTGTCGCTAACGGAACTAAACCTAATATTTCATGTCTGTGAATTGGTGCCTTTAAGGACCTTTCTGTTCCGCGATCCTTTGAGTTTCGTGCCTTAAAGTACCGCGATCCATTTGGTTTCGTACCTTTCAGTGCCTTATCGTGCCACGATCCATTTCATTTCGTACCTTCTCGATTCAGCCATACTTTCATACCTATACGTTTCGTGCCGGTTGCATTTCGGATCGCGAAACACTGTGGTGATACGGAACTGTCGAAGAATCGTACCAAGCCATACAATTTCATTTCGGATCACATCCCTGCTCATTTATCACACATTACATCACATCAGTTTCACATTTCCAGTAAATATCAATTATATCAAAAACATTCCCTTCAGTGAAAAAAAGAGAAGTAAGACCTCCGCGGCGGAATGAAAGTACTGAAACAAGGCAGGCGCACGTAAGACCTTCACCAATTGATTTAAGCTGTACCGTAGGTCTTACTCAAGCAATTTCCAATTCACTGCTCATGAAGTCTCCTTTCTGAAACCAATTTGTGGAATTTTCGTCCTACTACTAATTACTTCTAACAGCAGTACCAGTGTACTGCAATTGTACTGGTAAATTAACAGTAACTATAGTTACTTAGTAGTACGACGGAAATTCCGCCCATTAATTTTCCGTGAGCCACTCCATATACGTGTTTTCTAAAATTATGAACTTCAATATTAAGCGCATTGAATTTCTAGTCTAGACGATTCGTTCGAATTTATTGCCATGAAACATTTATGCAGAATCGTCACCTCCTTTAGATGCTGATTTTAACTGAAATGTTTAATTTTTCACATGTAGACGTAAATTGGTGAAATTTTGATGGTCTTTTTCGAATGAATGGCTTCTGCATTAGTTCAGGAGAAAACATTTCCAAGTCTGTGAGGATGGGTTCAGTTCTTCTCCTTTTTTCCTTCCCTTCCCCGTCCCACTGCTCTGAGTAGTTTGCAGCAGTAATTTTTACGAGTCGTTCCATACTGTACTTGAGAATTGCTTGAGTAAGACCTATGGTACAGCTTAAATCAATTGGTGAAGGTCTTACGTGCGCCTGCCTTGTTTCAGTACTTTCATTCCGCCGCGGAGGTCTTACGTACTTCTCTTTTTTTCACTGATGGGAATGTTTTTGATATAATTTCAGTTCTTTTTTGACAGTACGGTGTAACGGGGGGATGAGTAAGGATGGAATGACCATGTGTAAAGGATGACAGGAAATGTGTATCAGTAGGTATAGTCATGCTGTGTGACTGAGGAGAATCTGACTAAGGAGCCGTACTGGTATATATTATAAATATAAGCCGCGGAGAAGAGGCAGCCAGAGAGAGAGAGAGAGAGCAGAGAGAGAGCAGAGAGAGAGCAGAGAGAGCAGAGATCAGAGAGCAGAAGGACCAGCCAGGGGCCAGCCAGGGGCCAGAGGAGGACCTGACCCGAAGCCGAGGACCTTGAGCACGAACATTGATTCAGGGAGCTCTCAGTGTGGTTGCGGTGTATGTACGTGCGATTGTACCTGCTGAGGACGTAATTAAAGGACAGCTCAAAGCAACCTCCCATGTCTGATGAATAACCGGAAAGTGCCCCCAACCCGTTGAGGTCCGGCACCTTACCTGCGTCTCCCTGTCCAACCCTGTCCAGTCCCATCCCAACTATCCCGTACCATCCTGTCCCCAAACCCACCATTATCAACCCCATTTCCCCGCCACAACGGAATAGGTACAATGATGCCTCATTTTAATATCATACATATTAATACATTATAATATTTTGAGTTCAGGAGACTGGAGTAGGCAGGCTGTCTCATGAGGACAGTGATTCAGAAACAGATACTGAATCACTGTTTCAGTTTCTGTTTCAGTTTCAGTTTCTGTTTCTGTTTCAGTTTCTGTTTCAGGACTGAATCAGTTTCTGTTTCAGTTTCTGTTTCAGGACTGAATCAGTTTCTGTTTCAGTTTCTGTTTCAGGACTGAATCAGTTTCTGTTTCAGGACTGAATCAGTTTCTGTTTCAGTTTCTGTTTCAGGCGCCTCCGGGCAGGACAAGGTCAACATTTGCTTGTTAAACATCTGGCACATGCCATTTCTCGGGAGAAGGCACACAGGGTTCATCCCGCCTGCCTTGCACCAGTTGTAAGCGGCGGTTGAATTATGGAGAAAGGAAAGGCATTATGGAATTGTCATGGTATACAGAGAGAGGGTGGGACACTCACCTCAGGAATTTGTGTGATGATTTTGGTAAGGAATTCTTCGATTGGATTTGGGAATTCAAGTGTTGACAAGAGTTCAGGAGACTGGAGTAGGCAGGCTGTCCCATGAGGACGTCCTTGGGATCACGAGGACTGGATGTTTTGAGATGACATTATCTGAATGGGGCTGGCCAGCCGCAAACTATTCCGCCAGTTGGCGCTAGTGGGCAATTGTGTGTTATTTTCTATTTGAGGGAGGTCTCGTAGAGCTATTAGTAACCGCGACCAATACCGCGACCAATAACGGCTATTCCATAACGCTATGCCAACATGTTCGAGAATAATTAGCCTTCCATATGAAATTTATTACGGAATCACGGATTACAGGCAACTCAGTGCTGTTACCTTCGCGACAGTTATCGGAAACCACAATCGCCTTGCATTCTAGGGAAGACTACTAAGAAGCTGCTATTGCACTCGGCTAAGCAATTTAGCTTAAACTTTTCAGTTAGATGGTATCGTTGAATACGGCTATTGCCATCGTTTCCCGCCCCGTCCCCACCCTTACGAAAGTTTTGGAATAAGAACTGCTTTCTTACTTATTTATGAACGTGCATGATAGTGTCGGAGAGCGTATGTCATGCCAAATCTAATATATATAAAGCCCCAATCCGAGGAGGATATAGGATGGAAAAGATCTCCCACTTCCCGAGGTCGGAGAGACGTCGGACTTACGCCGTTGT